>CM017906.1:3356998-3422727 GCA_008369825.1 Triplophysa tibetana | reverse complement strand
GGACATTCCGTTATTCTATACACTGATGTTACTGGAATACAGAGAGATGATGTGATTCAGTGGACATTTGAAGATGAAAAAACTCCCATAGCTGTAATCAATGGACTGAATAAAGCCTCATATGATGAGAGATTCAAAGAGAGACTGAAGCTGAACCCAAAGACTGGACATCTCACCATCTCAAGCATCACATCTGAACTCTCTGGAGTTTATAGAGCAAAGATCAGCAGCAGTAGAGGAACAAAATACAGAACAACAGGGTTGTCATCTCTGGTGAGTGGATTTGTTTTAGTGATTTATATCTGACATGATGATGAGAGATGATGCAATGAGCAGAAGAGTTTGTTGGCTTATTGATTATAAATAGGAACCACTTTTGGCGGGTTTGTGGAAATTTGCCCATTCAAACTAATTGCCATTGGACCAATAGTTGGTGCCATGAATCAAAATTTATAACCGGCAGACTAGAGGTAATATATGTGTTGTCGTGTCTCAATAGCTTACATAGCATGATCGTGCCTCGTCACAAATTAGTGTTATGCTTGTAAATGATGACTACCAAACCACATTAAATGTTTCATGGCATTCACGTATTTGTGCTGCCCACGTGGAGGCTCATACAGTGACAGTATTTACAACATTGAAACAGACAATTGCGCTTCTCAACCACATGGGGAACCATACACCAAAACAGCTCGTTGTGCTTTAAGGTACCACCATATTAGTGTCTACCTAATCTTAGTTAGCCAAAAAGTAACGTACTATCTGAGCTGCTTTTTCTATCAGTTTCTTTAGTGAGTCCAGCAGGTGATAAGCTTTGCATGAACAGATTAAAGCATGCTGTGGTATTGCTGGAGGGACTGAGTTCATATTCTTAAGTTCAGATAACACATTATACAAGTTAAATTCATTTTTAATGGTGCTTCGTCCATGTTCATTTATAATAAAATTATAATATAGAAATAATATTAATTTTAACTTTTCATTGTTTAAGTGAATGCTATTTATCACTCCCGTATGACGATGATATCATGAGCGGATTGGTCAGAGCACCGCGTTTGTGAATTTAAACACACAATAAACCTCAAACCATTATTTCAACGGATTCCATTGTGCTGGTCGCTTTGGTAATGTACAGTGTGCACGGCCAGCGGGGGAATGGGGACAATCACGCTCCAGCATCAGGTACACTATAGATTCAGGGCTCTACAAAGCTTTAGTTTGTTCGTCTGTTTGACCGTCTGTTAACGTTTCAGGTACAGAACCGCACAATGCAACTTTACGGTATTGCACCAGGCACAGTCGTAAACATTGCAAAGAGCTAAAACAAAATCCCTAACAAGGTCTGCTCATGTTCATTCAAATAAACGGATATGACGCTTTATGTGGGCGTTCCTTGTAATGCAGACGGTCATCTACACCCACTGATTACATTTAATTTGCATGACTTTGAAAATAAAAACAGAAATGAAATAAAATAAAAGAGAAAATAAAAGGAAAATCAAACATTACATTTTATTTAGAATTGTGTCAGTATTATTGTGTGAGCATTAATTCACAACCTTTATGTTTTTGCAATTTCTTTCCTTTTCATATTGGTGGTCTTGCCTATAGATTTTACTGAAAAAAGTACTGAAATATCAGAAATTGCATTTTCCTTTTCATTTGACAGGGACAACACAGTCTCAAATATAAACATGAAACGAAAATAAAGTATTTTCGTTTTATTTTTCATTCAAATTGTTAATCTGGTTTTCAGTTTAATTTTCATTGTTTAATTAATTAATTAAAATTTTGCAGGATTTGCCTCCCACATTTTAAAAGTTATTTTCTACCATTAAAGATTTGAATAGCTGCAATAATAATGCAATGTTAACACAAGATCAGCTGTATGTGTGATTTCAAGTAAATTATCACTCCAATTTACGGTTTCTGTGTGTTTTCACGTCTGTTTCAGTGATGCTTATGAGGGAGAATCTCTCACTATACACACGACAGTAAAATACAGAGAGACGTGAGATCAAGTGGATCTCTGAAGATAACATCATTCTGGTCACTGGAAAGATTGGAGACTTCAGAGAAACCAAATGTACAGATGATGAGAGATTCAAAGACAGACTGAAGATGAATCATGAGACTGGAGATCTCACCATCCAAAGATCATAAGACAGATGATGGAGTTTATAAACTACAGATCAGCAGTGATGGAAAGATCTCGTACAAGATGATCAATGTTTTTGTCAATGGTGAGTAACTCAAGATATCTGAAATATAATAGTTCACTTCATCTTATATCAACATTATATAAACTATTAATGATCTGAAAAGAAAACATGTTCTTTTAAAATGTCTCTGAATTTTTGTGATAGCTGTCACACTGTTATTTGATTGCATTGATTCATTTAATAAAATAAGATTTCTATACTTTTATTGTTTGTTTATTTGAACAGAGTCATTGGTAAATGCAGCAGGATTATTAAAAATTCTCTCTTATATAAGAGACTCGAGTCTGATACTCACAGTTTTTTTTGTAGTGCTTCATTTCAAATCAGTTTACAAGCTTATGTGCGATGTTATAAATCAAGTGATTCTATCGTTGACTGAAGATCAGACTCTGTGTTCACACAAACATGTGCAGAAAACACTTAGAAATGTTTCATTTGTGTGTTTGATTCTTAACAGACGGCCCTTCTCCAGATCAGAAGCAGAACTCAGGTGAGATTCTCTACAGCTGTGAGTTTGAGTCTGTTTCATAAATTATGTGAAATTTTATCACGTGAAAGCTAATGTGTCATTTATTTGAAACATATTATGTTAATTTACTTTTAAAACATTTATATTCGGCAGTCATAATAGGTTTAATCTGCATTTGTCAGGGTAGGTAAAGAAAGTCAAATCCAACCTAAATAAAAATAATTTATATACTAACCATTTAGTTGCAAGACTCTCTTGTGGGTGTTCTTAGAATGCTTGCAAGTCGTAGAGTGCAAAAAATGATCACTTAGGTAGGCAGTTTTGTAGTAATCATGTTTTTTTTGCTGCATTGATAACTCAGAGCAAAACCATGGTTTTAATTCTTGGATTTAGGCACCCAGTGTTGAGAGAAATGCGTCATGTAGTTTTTGTTACGGTCGGAAGGACAGAACCCAAGCGCAGGCAGCAATGAAGGGGTAAACAGAATATTTATTAGATAATAAAATAATTAACCCACGATGGGGCAAACAAGAAATTAAAACAAGACTCACAAACAGAAAACTTCCCTCGAGGGGGCAAAACAAACAAGGTCCAGGATAATCTAAATAATAAGTCCAAACACAGGAGAAACAGGAACAAGGTAATCCAAACATAAAGAGGTGAGACAATGCACCCAAACAGACGTAATGAATCGACATTATTGGACAAGACTAGGAGTGCTAAACTGGGGTGGGACATGAGGAGGGGACATAGGAGGGAACTTGGGCTACTTCTTAGGGTGAGGCCGGGGCTTGGGACGGGCCGGACAGGAAGGGACAGACATGGCTGAGGAACGCTTGGAGAAACACGGCTGGACAGGGCTAGGCACTGGCTGGAAGGAACGCTGGGCATGGCTGGGAACTGGCTGCAAGGCCAGAGGAACAAGGATTGTCACCGGACTGGGCGCCGGATGCTCCACCGGACTGGACGCCGGTGGCTTCAGCGTCTGGGATGCCGGCTGGGTAGCTTGCTTGATTGCCGGCTGGATCACCGGACTCTGGACAACCGGACTCAGGACCACTGGATGCCGGGCAATACGACTGCACTCCCTCCTCGGTTTCTTCTCCTTCGACCGACCCGGCTGCAGAGAAGAGTTGGGGGCTGAACAGTTCTGAATCGGAGGAGTCGGAAGGGAGTCCCACGACCCCATCCCAGTCGTGGTTTCAGCCGCCGCATCTCAGCAGGTCCTAGGGGTTCGTCGAGGCAGCTATTAAAAATAATTTTAGTTCGGCCTCATTGAACCCCGAGGAGCGCGCTGTAGCCAGAAAGTCCATCGCGATTTCCTTAAGGTGCGTCCCCTTGCATGACGTGGGCCTCGTGGCTTCAAAACGCCATGCTCGACTCAGCAGTAGCTGTCTGCCGGGTTCATTGCGGTTGGTTCATTCTGTCACGGTCGGAAGGACAGAAACCAAGCGCAGGCAGCAATGAAGAATAGCACGAAAACTCAGGACTGTAAAGACAAGACCGTGACAGTTTGAGTCACAACTTTAGACCCGTTTCCATTTTACTCTGAACATTCTATATTTTAAAACAGCTTATTGACGAATTAAGACGTTATTATTTACATGTTTTCTCTGTCAGTTCTGTTTTATAACCAAGACATGTCTGACCAATCACCACATACACCTAAAAAGCAAAGTTTTTGTAACCATGTTTTTATTTTCAGATGAAAATTATTGGGTTATACATCCAAACAGTCAATGCCACATTTATTTGATCTGATGAATGTTCTTCTGTGTTTTTCTCTTCTATGTGTTGCTGTTATAGATGAACAGATTCTCAGATCAGTAGTGTCGGGGACATTCTGTCATTCTATTCACTGATGTTACTGGAATACAGAGAGATGATGTGATTCAGTGGAGATTTGAAGATGAAAAAACTCCATAGCTGAAATCACTGTAGGGGATGAACCCTCATATGATGAGAGATTCAAAGAGAGACTGAAGCTGAACCAAAGACTGGACATCTCACCATCTCAAACATCACATCTGAAGTCTCTGGAGTTTATAGAGCAAATATCATCAGCAGCAGAGGAACAAAATACAGAACATACAGGGGTTGTCGTCTGGTGAGTGGATTTGTTTTAGTGATTTATATCTGACATGATGAAGAGAGATGATGCAATGAGCAGAAGAGTTTTTCACTAAACACTCTTAACATTTAGAGTCAACATTAAAATCAGATTAAATTTCAAGTCAATCTGAAATAATTGCATAGATAACTGAAAATGATGGTAGGCCTACTTTAATTTTCCAAAAATATATTCTTATTACATATTGACCAACCAAACGATAATACACCCGTCACAAAGTTCAAAGTAAGGAAGGAAGGAGGCGGGAACCGGTGAACATTAAATAAACATTAATAAAATAAACAAACCACACCTCACGGACCACTGCCGCCCATACAAACATAGTAAAACACAACATAATGTCCAGGCCTGGTCCTCTCTCGTCGTACACTCCTGTCGCTCGTCTTTTTTTGCTTCCGACCGGTGCAAAAGCAGCTGAAACTGGTATTGGAAGTATTGGAAGCTATTAATAGGAACCACTTTTGGTGGGTTTGTGGAAATTTGCCCATTCAAACTAATTGCCATTGGACCGCTAGTTGGTGCCATGAATTCAAAATTTATAACCATAAGGCAGACTAGAGGTAATATAATGTTGTCGTGTCTCAATAGCTTACATAGCATGATCGTGTCTCATCACGAATTTAGTGTTATGTTGTAAATGATGACTACCAAACCACAATAAATGTTTCATGGCATTCACGTATATTGTGCTGCCCACGTGGAAGCTCATACAGCGACAGTATTTACAACATTCACGAGTTCACCTATGCAGATAATAAAGTTTACCAGAAGTGTAAAAGGTCAGCGTGTTTGGCGTGCTGTCCAGGAGCGGGCTCCGAGCTCGCCGGTTCCTTCCGAACCGGAAACACTTCCCCCGCTAGGGTGAGTGTCCCGAGCTCAGAAACGGCCCGAACCCAGAGCAAGCCCCCCCGATTCTGCTAACAGAGGAGTCGGGGAAGGAGCTGTGGAGGTGGGGTGGGTGTTTGAAACAGAAGAGATGTCGCAGGTAAGAAGTCTTGCTTATTTATGGGCTGGCTCGCTTGGTCAGTAGGGTGGAAGCCATGATTGCTGATTGCGAATCAGCGGGGTTTGATTATATGCTCCGGCGCCTCCCGAACTTTGTTTATAAAACATCATTTGATAACAGACAATTGTGCTTCTCAACCACATAGGGAACCATACACCAAAACAGCTTGTTGTTGCTTTAAGATACCAACATATTAGTGTCTACCTAATCTTATTTAGCCAAAAAGTACATACTATCTGAGCTGCTTTTCTAATAGTTTTCTTTTAGTGAGTCCAGCAGGTGATAAACTTTGCATGAAAAGATGAAAGCATGCTGTGGTATTGCTGGAGGGACTGAGTTCATATTCTACAGTTCAGATAACAAATTATACAAGTTACATTTATTGTCAATGGGGCTTCGTCCATGTTCATTTAATAATAAAATTATAATATAGAATTCTTTCTGGTTGGCTAGTGCAGCGCCACTGGCTTAAAGATACTTAAATACAATGCTTGCGTCTTGTGTAAGTCTAATAATTGATCATGGGGTTTAGGGTTCCTGAGCAACTTTTCATTGTTTAAGTGAATGTTATTTATCAGTCTCGTATCACTATGATATCATAAGCGGATTGGTCAGAAACCGCGCTTGTGAATGTAAACACACAATAAACCTCAAGCTTTATCTTCTGTAAATTTTTGAATCAGAGCTGCTTTACAAGAGTCTCAAAGGAGTCCACAGGTACAAAAGTGGATACTCTCACATGTTCACACTTATTGTGGAGGTTTTGATACTGTTTTCATCCCATATTGTTCAGTCTCTCCCTTGCTTACTTCAGCTGTAATCCTTCTAGTCACATGGCCTTGTAACTATCAGTACTGTTTAGCATGTTGACACAATGTTATATGATCTCCTACTTGTAAGTCGCTTTGGATGAAAGCTTCTGCCAAATTAATAAATATAAACGTGTTAATGTGTATTACATTTACTACATTACATTAGCAGTTTCATCTGATAGTGTTAACTTGAATTAATGCACAAATTAATATTAACTGACAAATACATCTTGCATATGTGTAATCATGATTTTTGTTTATAATGTGTGTGTTCTCTCTTCTGTGTGCTGCTGTGACTGATACAGTGTGTAAATATGAGAATGATTCTGTCACTCTGAACACTGATGTTACTAAACTACAGTCAGATGATGTGATCCAGTGGAGGTTGGATAGAGAAATCTCATAGCTGAAATCAATAGAAAGAACAAAAAGTTCACTACAGATGATGAGATATTCAGAGACAGACTGAAGCTGAATGATAAGACTGGATCAGAGATCTCAACATTGAAGAACCTTTACGAAAATTTACTTAGATTTTACAAGTGTACTAACCATGTTTTTTTGGTGCATTGATAACTTGGGGCAAAACCATTGTTTTACTAATTGGATTTTGGTACCCAAATGTTGACAGGTATGCGTCATCATGTATTTTTGAGTCACAACTTCAGACCGGTTCTCATTTTACTCTGAACATTCAGTATTTTAAAACAGTTTATTGCTGAATTAAGACGTCTATTTAATATTTTCTCTGTCAGTTCTGTTTCATAACCAAGAAACGTCTGATCAAATCAACACACACACTTAAAATGTTTTTATTTTACAGATGAAAATATTGGTGCTTTACATCCAAACAGTCCATAACACATTTATTTGATCTGATGGATGTTCTTCTGTTTTTCTCTTCTATGTGCTGCTGTTATAGATGAACAATATACAGATCAGTAGTTTTGGGACATCCTGTCATTCTATACACTGATGTTACTGGAAATAGAGAGAGGCGATGTGATTCAGTGGAGATTTAGAGATGAAGAAACTCCCTTAGGTGAAATCACTGTAGGGACTGAACCCTCATATGATGAGAGATTCACAGAGAGATGAAGATGAACCAACAGAGGGAGATCTCATCATCACAAAAATAACATCTGAACTCTCCGGAGTTTATAGAGCAAAGATCAACAGCAGTAGAGGAACAGAATACAGAACATACAGGGTTGTCGTCTTGGTGAGTGGATTTGTTTTAGTGATTTATATCTGATATGATGATGAGAGATGATGTAATGACCAGAAGAGTTTTACACTTCACACTGCAGGGCTGTACTTTAACTTTTTTGCATGTAGCTTTGATAGTAGAAATGAAAACTGGTGCTTTCTGTATGTTTTCCTGTCATCTCCGGTTGCGTTCATATGTAAATCGTGTACACATATTTTGTTCATTCGATCAAAGAAACTCATACATTACATGCCCATTAACCCTTTCATTGAAGAAATCAGAGCATAAGTGATTGATAGTGGATGTAAGAGAGCGATTAAAGCACCAGGTGTAAACAGGTATGTGTCCCCCTCGTCCACTTTAATGTGATCGACCAAAACACTTTGTAAATTGCTAACTAGTCTGAGAAATAGTTCACTTATTGTAAAATGAATAAACAACTATCCTGTAAGTTTCCCTTTCAATGTAAGTCCAATATAACATTCACCCTGTCCTTTTAAACTGCCATTTGTCACTCATGCTTATCACTTTGGTCTCGTCAGTTTAATTTGTCCATAAAGTCAGTAATTGTAACAATGTTCTAGACAGTGAAGGAAGGAGACAGGGTCGGCTTGATATATTAACAAATATAAAAAAAAATTCAGGCGTGATCACAGTGCGTTCTTTCAACCATCAACAAACTCCAAATATATTTCTAAGATATGAGGCAGCTTGCTTCCAGCTCTGTCTTTACAAGTTCCTCATCAGTTTCGCTCTATCCCATACTTCCAGTTGTGGTGGCTTTTGTCCGTCTCCTCACCAATTACTGGAACTAGACATAGGTGTTTATCATCAGCACTTGATCCACTTACGTCCCGCTCTTCTCATGCCTCCTTCTGTTGTTGCATACCTCGCTTAGCCACACCCCCCTCGCCACAAACCCCACTATCTGACACCGGCCTTCAGCCTCCATCCCCCAGTGGAGAAAGTTGGCAACTGTCATCTGTACCCCCGGCCTGTGTACCACCTTGAATTTAAATTGTTGTTGGGCAAGATACCGACGGGATATGAGGCTGATTCACGTACTCACACTTGCTAGTGATCTGTGATTTATAAGCGAATATTGCTTACAAGTGTGCGCAAACACAGTTTTATAAGTCTGAATATTTTTTGCAACACTCGTCTTCCCAGCCGATCTCTCTTCCCTTCCGCTTCAGCCGTTGTGATTTAAAGCGTCTCCTCGCCAATTACTAGAACGAGAAGCAGGTGTTTTCACTAAGCCGTTGATCTGCCTAGTACTTACCGTCTCTCTCCCGATACTCCCTCTCCACGCCGAGCGTGTTGAACCACCCCTTACAGAAAAGACACATGAGTTTCACACATTTTTCACACGTGGTCACATGTTTTTTACATGTGATCACGTGTGGCCACATGTGACCATGTGTGAACAACATGTGAAATTCATATGGACAACCTAACACCACAAGCGGGCAACATGTGATTACACGTGGGCAATATGTCACCACATGTTGCAGCACATGTGAAAAAGATGTTACCATAGGTTATGACACGTAGAGCACATGTGTAAAATGAGACTCTTTCCAAAGTGTAAATCACATCACAATACTGACCTTTCACTCAGAAACAAATTTTGTATTGTCAAACACAAAACATATGCATACATACATAACGAATCTGTATAAAGGCACAAATGCGGTAACTATTTTTTAAATCTTTATTTAAATTATTGATTAAAATATTGGCCAGATACAGTGTTCAAATCAGCATGTTCACACTTGTTGCAACATTGCAACATTTACATTTGGTATTACTAATACATTTCATACAATACAAAAACATTATAAATGATTTACATTAATAAATAAGCTACTGACCAAAAATGAAATACTGACCAGAAACAGTTAAGTTGTCAAAGTAGTGCACTTAAAACTATTTAAATTTAAGAACTGCAACATATCCACACGAAACAAAGTGCAGATGTGTGTGTATCACCGTGCTAAATTTGAAGAGTGTGTGTGTAGATCTGTGTGCAGAAAACCCAGGCTGAATGTGACTTGTGTGTTTTTGTTGACCTGGACTGAATGTGACTTGTGTGTTTGTGTTGACCTGGACTGAATGTGACTTGTGTGTTTGTGTTGACCTGGACTGAATGTGACTTGTGTGTTTTTTGTTGACCTGGACTGAATGTGACTTGTGTGTTTGTGTTGACCTGGACTGAATGTGACTTGTGTGTTTGTGTTGACCTGGACTGAATGTGACTTGTGTGTTTGAGTTGACCTGGACTGAATGTGACTTGAGTGTTTGTGTTGACCTGGACTGAATGTGACTTGAGTGTTTGTGTTGACCCGTGCTATATGTGACTTGAGTGTTTGTGTTGACCCGTGCTATATGTGACTTGAGTGTTTGTGTTGACCCGTGCTATATGTGACTTGAGTGTTTGTGTTGACCTGGACTGAATGTGACTTGTGTGTTTGTGTTGACCTGGACTGAATGTGACTTGTGTTGACCTGGACTGAATGTGACTTGTGTGTTTGTGTTGACCTGGACTGAATGTGACTTGTGTGTTTGTGTTGACCCGTGCTATATGTGACTTGAGTGTTTGTGTTGACCCATGTTGAATGTGATGCGCGTGTGTGTGTGTAGATCTGCACTATTTGTGGCGTGTGTGTGTGTAGATCTGCGCTATTTGTGACGTGTGTGTGTGTGTGTGTGTGTCTGTAGACTTCCACTGAATGTAACGTGTGTGTGTGTGGAGATCTGTGTGCGGAGATCTGTGTGCAGACCCACGCTTAATTTGACTTGTGTGTTTGTGTAGACCCCTGCTGAATGTTATGTGTGTGTAGATCTGTGCTATTTATGACGTGTGTGTGTGTTTTATTCAAGAATTTAATCTCGCTCTAAACTGTTTGGCAATAAACAAACTAAACAACTATTTTCTTGTCTGTATACTACAAATTTGTCTGACAGTTGGCTTAGGTCCAGAACAGTTAATTCAGCAAATTCAGAAGATATTGACATCACATGCTTAATCTGGCACCGAGATTCACCAAAGTAGCCTTGAAGAAACAACCTTGGTTTTGACACACACTTTCTCACAAGACATAATGCATGTTCACAGCCAGTGTGACTCTCAACTTTGGCAAAACCAACTATTTGACAAACACTACCATCAGATCTCCTGACCAGAGTGTTATCTCTCTTAAGTTTTCTTCTGTAATTAATGCTAAGAAATATCTGTGAGTTATATACAGCTTTGTGGTAAAATATTGCTTGATCTTTGACAGGGTTTTCAAGAAACTGCTCAACAGCATCCTTTTCATATAGATCAAGAGCTCTAGAGCAACCATGACCAAAAAACACAGTGCCATTCACTCTTCGTACATGTTTAGTTGCATTGAAGCCATCAACCACTGTGTCAAACAGCTGCTGCACTCTAGGATGAGCATTCTGCATCAGAACCTTCCCCATGCTCTCTACTTCTTTTAGTAAGAGAAAAGATGTTACTATCTGTAAAGGTACAGATTGTGTGCCATTGTACAGTTTCAACAGAAATCCATTGCACCCTTCAAAACTGTATGCACTATAACACCATAGGGGGCCCCAGTTTCTGACACTGTCACTAAGATGTAAAAGAATGTGAACGTTGTATGTCATATGAGGTCTACCATACAATGTCTCAAAATTTAGCACAAACTCATTTAGGTGTTGAGATGCATAAAATAGCTCCAGCTGCGTAATGCATGTTGTTTGCAGGGCATAAACTGCTTGGCACAAAAGGAGGAAGTGCTCAAAAAATCTACGAGGAAGAACAGATTTTAAAACAATGGGAGCATAAAACAAGAGAAAAGCTCGCCATTCCGATGCTTTCCAATAGGCTCTGGTTAAGATAGATCTTGGCATTCTTGTGATGTTGGATGGAGGTTGAAACTGTTCAATTTTCCTATCTATTTCATTTGCTCTGGTTCCAATATACCAGGGCTCTTTGTGGAACGAACTGTCAAACCACAGGGTAGACAGCTGTCTCATCACACCTAAATCAATGCAGTGCATGGAGTCAACAATAAATCCAGAAACAATGTCAAAAAAAGGCAATGAACTTAAAGGTGTGGGTCCTTTCACACCAAAGTTTTCACCAGTGCCTACATTTCTTTGGTATTTAATCATATCTGTGTGAGAGCGTTCTGTGACTTCTTCGTGAAAAGGATATACTTGAACATGTCCTTTACCTTTTTCAACTCTTTCCCCTGGATGCAGACACCAGTTGCAGCCAAATTTGCCATTGAATTGCTTGATATTTTGCAACATGGCTCTAGCAACACTATCACATGAACAAATTATAGCATACACATAAGATTTCACAATCTTAGCATTTGAACACCACTCGAAACCGACTGAGCTGAGAGTTTTCATCTCATTGATAAAAGGTCTAAAAAATGTGGAGATGGAAGGCTTTTTCGGACCAAACCATAGTCCTGTTAAAAACATGGTCTTTTTCCTTATGTTTGGTGGAAGCTCATTTATGTGACATAACAAGGGCCAGATAGAAAAGGAGGAGGATTTGAAGATGGGTACACCATCAGAGTTAAAAGTAAGACTAAAGGAGTAATCTTTTTTTAGATTTGAGTCTTTGCACATTTGTTTGTACAATTTCCCATCCATAATGTCCGAAATGGTGTCAGGGTTTGTTGGTCTGGTCTTTCTGTAGTTTAGAGACTCTCCGAGATTTGAAGTTTCTAGGGAATGTTTAAGTTGGTCGATAAGGGGCAAGGTAAAGAAGAAGTTACCATTTTTCATTAGTTCATTTTTGTCAAAGTCTTGATGGCACCTCTTACATGCATTATTTTCCAAAACACAACAGCACTTAGGGCAATATACATGAAAATCATATTTGCCCGTTTTGAAAAGTTTTTTAAACAGATATTTGGTGGCTGGCAAGTGAGAATCTTGTGGTAGAATAAGACTCAAAATTTGGAGAAGTGTTTGCAAACCATCTTGTGTTAATCCCACAATTACAGCAAAGGCCATTAGAAGAAGGATTGTTTGTCCAAGCGTAACCAGTGCTCCTTGGTACAGTGGGGACCTCATCATGTCATCATTAACCTAGAAAAAGCATGGGTCATTTTAGTTACAGCACTGCATTATCAGGGAACATCTGCAACATACATACATACATAAGTTTAAAAAAAAAGTTTTAAAAAAATAGATTAAAATAGGTTTGTTAAGGTCAAACAAACTCTACTGACTCCACCATAAACTACAACGCAACCAACTTTCAAAGTGCTGAAAGTGTTTAAAGACTTATTGTATAATAGTCTTTTTGTGACTCCAGTGATTTAGCATTAAATAATATAAAGCAAAGAGGATCATTTTTGTGCACAAACAAATAAAAATAATGAATGTATTCAACAATTTACTGACTTTCATGTTATTTCAAATCCTGGAAAATGCTTTCAAGATCACCAAGATCTCAATGACGGTGAATCTGGGGTCAGCACCGCCTGACGCATGCACTGGGTGTTGACGTGAATGTTTTGTGCGACGCAGACCCCAGATGCACTGTCATTGAGATCTTGGAGCTATATTAAACACACATTTTTGAATATTGAAATTGTTGAATATAGTCATTATTTGTATTTGTTTGCAAACATAGAGAATCCTCGTTGCTTTATAGTATTTAATGCTAAATCACTGGAGTCACATGGACTATTTTAACATCGTCTTTACTCACTTTCAGCCCTTTGAAAGTGGATTGCGTTGCAGTCTATGGTGGAGTTCGGGTGGTGGTACAATACACTGGTGGTACAATGCACTGTATGTGTACATATATTGTAATGAAATCCAAACGCAAATAGTATAATATTTTTTTCTAAAAAATCTAACCGTAAACTCAACTGGAATAGTGAATAAACAATGAAATACAATAATTTGAAATGCTACTATAAAATGAAGAAGTGGTCCTACCATTTGTTCAGAATCAGAAGTCGTGTCATCACCACCATCATAATCATCTGTGTGGCTGCTGGAGTGGTGCTTCATAAAGAGACAACAATAGCTATTATTAGCCAAATAAGTGCAATGACATAAAAAGATTGTATTATTATTGTTCAATTGTTAGCCTGTTTATTTTAGATAGAACCCTTAACAGTCACTTTTTTAAGCCTGTGTTTACTACTAGTTTTGCTGATAAAGATTGAGCCAAACCTAAACAAAGTAATACAATAGTTCTCAGCTTTAACATAGTTCAACTGCATACTCACTTCAAAGCCCAAGCCTTCACTGCCACTGTTTGTATAGTCATCAAGAGACTGCTGTTAAAAGGGAAAAATGGTTGAAATTATATTAATTGTTTAATGTGATGCTTAATCTCAAATGTTTTTGAGTTGGACATGAAATAAACGATAAGTCAACCCACTTGTTCATGTTCATCGTCCAAACTGACCTCAGCCTCATCACAGTCCTCCACAATGTGCCCAATGTCCAAACTTACACCTGTGCTATCACTTTCACTGGTTGTGTGGTCATAAAGAGCCTGCTGCAGAAAATGAGATATAGATGGTATTAAGAGTTTAATGTGGTGATTAATTACAACTATATTTATTATTAATTACAACTATGGGGGTCAGCTGTGACCTAGTAGTTAGAGAGTTGGGCTTGTAGTCAGAATGTGCCGGTTCAAATCTCAGTGCCAGCAGGTCATGACTGAAGTGCCCTTGAGCAAGGCACCTTACCCCTGATTGCTCTGCAGTAATGTGCCACTGTAAGAAACTACTTGTAAGTCGCTTTTGGATAAAAGCGTCTGCAAAATGAATAAATGTATATTATGAATTGGACACTGGACATGATAAAGCAACGTGAATGTAAGACGCAATGACAAGCTGGACTAAAAATAATAGCCCATCAGACTGCATGCGATCAATCATGTTTCCTGTACAATGCAGGAAAATGCAATGTAAGCATTAAAATAAATATTAGACACACGAGACAACATTACAGCAACTGTATTTACAATAAACTGCACAGTTAGTGTAACACAAAGCAATCGACTTCCAAACACATATATGATTACAACCAGTAACACGGTGCCCCATTGATTATTGTCACATTCAAACGCAATTCATAAAAAACATGCAGCTTTGTCTAATGCACCTATTGTTATTATTCTTAGTACAGACCAATTTTTCGTAGCACTGTTAGTATTATTTAGTAACTGTAAGTTACTTGTCCAGTCGGGCTAGTTAAATTTCCTCTAACTTGCCCATACAAAACATTCACTTGTCCCGGACGAGTGTAAATGTCAAGCCCTGTTGAAGCCATTAAGATTTTAGGCTAGACTTAAACACTTAAACAAACTTTAACCAAATGATGACAATCTCTTGATTGAGGTGTCTTTATTGGCATTATTTAAATGAATGCATCAGCCCAGAAAACAGAGAGATTTTTTTAAGATCACAAACACACACTTTTCCAAATTGTATAATTAAATAAACTAACCGAATATTCAACATTTGTGACTTATACCTAGTATGTATTAGTATTAGTATGTGAAAACACTGAGTAAACCTACTTGTTCAGGTTCATCATTCAAGCTGCCCTCTTCCTCATCACTGTTTTCTACATCATGCCCATTCTCAGAGTCCATACTTGCACCTACTACACCATCACAGTTTGCATGTTCATCATGAGACTGCTGCAAAAAAGAAGATGGAGAATGTTTAGTTTAAGCTTAATCTAAGCCATTATATGGGGAACCTACTTCATAAAGTTAATAGTTTAACCTCCACTCTTCCTCATCACTGTTGTCTATAATGTGCCCATTTTGTTGCTTAAACAGTCTATAAAGATAACTTTTTATTAACAACCAGACAGTTTATCAAAAACAAAAAAAAGAAACCATATTTCTCAACAATTTGAAGGGTTTACACACCTCAGAGTCCACAGTTGCACCCGTGGCATCACTGTCACTGGATGTGTGGTAATCAAGAGACGCCTTCAAAAAAGGAGAGACAAAAGATATCAAGAGTTTAATGTGGTGCTTTATCACAACCATAATATGAGTCAGACACGAAAAACTCATGCCTTGTGTTTTAGCTCGGACAGATCACCCTAAACAAAAACAATTATTACTGTATAACAAACTGAAATTTTATACACACATTAAAGTCCAAACTTGAGCAAGGAGCAATGTCTTTGTCTCGATAGTCATCAATAGACCTCTGTAAGGATACAATAATAAATGTAATGCAGTAATTGTAACAAAAACTGTACCAGTAGTGTTTCCCATTTCTTACTTACTCGCCATATTCTTATTTGTTCTGCCATAACCAAAAACCAAAAATATTTTTAAACTTTTCATTATAAGATGCATTCTCTATTTTGCAATATTTTGCTGCATTGTTTCTGAATCCCCAAATCGTGCATAAAAACGACATGTAAACGACTTTATGTAAATGCCTTTATTAGGCATTAAGCTGTATAAAATATGATGGTCTATTTAACAGTTCATATAATAAAAGCAAGTCCCACGTGATGACGTAACGAGTATTCTAATTCGAAGTTCGTGACGCAAACTTGCGCCGTAGTTACACAAAATCCTGTTGGAAACACTACTGTAACGATAATAATTATCATGTTCAAATGAATTCTTACCTCTTTATTATTGGAAACTTGGTCATCTTCACTCCAATCAGAATGAGAGCTGCACAGATATTGTTTCTTGTGTTTTATTATCTCCAACAGATGTATAAATAGGACTTCACTTTACATCTATATTTGCTTACCTCTCATCATCATCATCAAGGGGATCTAAAATGAAATGCATAATATTAGGTGTCTTGTAATTTAAAACTTAGTAACTAGGTATTTAAAATTACAAATAAAATATGGCAAAACTTAAAGTCAGAAGCACATTTTCGGTGGACTTAATGAATATTTATGGCATGCTACCTTCAGTTTATACATATATAAGTGATCAGACAGATATACCTTCAAGACAGAAACGTCTTAGGTTACTTTTCGTAAGCTGACTCATACATTTCGCATATAATGATTCGAATACAGAGTGTACAAATCAAATAACTTTGTAAAATCATATATTACATTGACAACAGTTTTTCATCGTTTTGATATCGACTCGGTAGTATTTACGTGCAACTCGGGAAAACTGCAACGTTATTTTCAATTTCATTTGTTGACAGCAACATGGCGCTGTTGACGTAGCTGCAAAGGGCTAAATCGACATTCGGTTCTATGCTAGCTGTCCAGGACAGACTATCTTAAGTATTTTAAGCTGGCCACAGTATTGTTTTCACTCTCACTAAACTAGAGATATTCTTTAGTATTTACGCTTAATAGTTGATTAAAGTTCATTCGCACGCGTGCTTTTAAATACGTTTAAAGGTAGCTCGTGTGGAGTCCTAACGTTGTTTGGTGAAGATGTATTTCATGCGCCAGACAATTAATTTACCAATTTTAGCCATGCGATATCTTGTCGTCCGTGGTAAAGGCTCGTTGTAGTCGCACAAATATCTTCTGTAATGTAACTTCCTCCTCTTTCTTGACGGCTCCATTTTGTAAAAACTGTACGCTCGTCACCCGCACCTCACTCTTCTCCTCCCTTCAGGTTGCGCTCGAGCAAAGAAGAACTTGACATTTGATTGGATGATGTGATTGACTCTGATCTGTTATGATTGGTTGCAATTAGCGCTCTTTTCACCTTTCGTTGCTAAGGTAAATCTAGTCAGACAGAGACTACCGTAAGATAAAGCTGCAACCATGTATGTGCTTATAAAATGGATTAAAGAAAATAAAGTAAGTGTTGAATTAGAAAAAAATGTTAGAGACAAAAAAATGTTAAGTGACCCTAAGAGGATCGGCCTGGTGGAACACGGTGCAATAGGAACAAAGCGACCTAAAGGCGGTTGGAAAGCTTTTCCGGGCCAAGTTCTCAGTATAAACGGTAAGTTATGTAATTGCTTTTTTGTAGTTGTAATTTTATATTGGTGACGTAATATACTATAGTAATAAAGTACCATAGAGAAGTCAAAATAAATCCAGGCTGAATGGAAATAAGCCTACATTACTTTATTGTAACGTTAGAAGCGCGCGCCCACTGTGTTTCAGTCTCCAGTCAGGACTGGTCGTTTTTACCGAGTTTTAAATGACAGAAAGTTGTTCTGACAGGAAATTTCGTTTTACTATGTAAAAGACATACTTCTAAACAAATTAACTATTAAAACATATGACAGTGAAGTCTTTGACGATGTTTTTTCAACTTTATTGTATGCTTTTATGTTAGTTTTAAAGTAATAAACAATACTGGTATAGGGTTTAACAGGAAAATGATCATGGCAACTTTTGTCCAGTAATATGACAAGTTCAACAACCTTATCACTTTAAATAACTTTGTTGGTTAATATTTGCATAATTACTTACTGTAATTATTTTGTCAACTACAAAATGCTTTTATGATGCTAAATTAAAACTGCTATAATGTATATTTATAAAGTTCAACATAAAAATGTGTTACCCACGATTATGTGAAGACATTTTAATGCAGTAGGTGTCAATCACTTCTTTATACAGAGAGCCTTGGGAAAATAAGAAAGGCAGAAGGTCAGTGGATAGAGACACACAAAAGGTGGACTGCATCAAAACCAGAGGTATGTTACACTATTATATGGCCGCCCCTAAATGAAAATCGAATATTCTTTCCCCTTAAATAGGTATTCTCCCATTTTGTCGTCTCTTTTAATTTCTTTGTTTTTACTCCTTTTTTCTCAATTGTTCTGCATTTTCAAAATGCTTTCTGATTTGTCAGGCTACATTTTCCAATGAGGATGATGGTTCCTCTGATGATAAGGGTGAAAGTCCTCAAAACCAGGAGTTTGAGGTATGCTCTTACACCCGAGTTTGTATACATATTTTTTAAAATTAATTATAAAATGTCTTTTATCTCTGATATTATTTTTACAAATTAAACCAAATTACGGGTTCATGGCATTTGATGGCCGTGTCATACCTTAACACCGAAAGTAAAGGGAAAGGTCTACATTAAAAATGAGCTAATAAAATATTTCAAATAATTTTTACATGTTCAATAATTTATCATGTAAGAAATGTAATAAGTGGGATAATGTACAAGCAGCCAACTGTTATCACAAAATAAACCCTTTCAGCATGATACAAGATCCTCAAGATTCGCATCAGGTCCTGATCATGCTGTCAGAGCTTATTTCTGCGATAACAACCGGCTCCCTGTACATTATCCTTTACTCATCATCATTAATACTCACCACTCCATAAACTTGTTTTTCAGGATGATTCATACCGGACCCCAAAACGACCCAAGGTGACATAACCTGCTTTGTTTATGCTTAACTATGTGCTAAAAGTAGGCCTATCTTTTTCTGACTAGTTTTACCATTTTTACCAACACTTGATTTTTTTACTGGATTCCTAAGCAACAGCTAACAAAACCATATTCTGGAATTGTCACATCCAGGACAAAACAAGTTTTCTAGCCCTGATAATACTTCATTATTTTAAAGGAAAAAATAAACTGTTTAATTACTCATCCTCATGTCATTTCAGTTCTATTGTTTTGCTGAACACAAACAGAGATATATTAAATCTGTGAAACAAAAGACTTTGGAATGACAAAGAATTATTATTAATCATTATTTGCTGACACATATTTAACCATATTTTTTCTATTGTATATTCTCTAAACTTCCTCTTTCTAAACCAATAGAAAGACTACACAAATGAAATTAAGGACTTTGAGGAGAGACTTAAAGAAAAGGACAAGGAGATAAGGCGGTTGCGAAGGTTGAACCTTCTACTGCAAGAGGGTAAAAAAAGTGGAACCATGTTGCAGTATTACTGTAATAGGTATTTTTTTACTGTCAGTTGATCTCTTTAAGTTAAGTGTGCATCCTTTGATCTAATTGTAGGACTTGCAGAGACAATCACTAAAGCAGTAAAAGATGCTTTTCAGGCAGCTCAGTGTGCCCCCAGCCACCCAGTGCCCACTTCTAGCATCCAAGAAGATTTTCTTAAACAGACCGAAGGGATACAGGTATAATATACATAGTCAGAAAAGGTGATATAAACTTTATACCATGCTGTTTTTGTTCACCCAAAATGAAAAGGCTGTCATCTAGTACCTACCCCCGTGTCATTCAGAATCCAAAAGCCTTAATCTGTAAAACAGAAATACATTTTTAAAGAAACTGATGAACATATTTAAATGTATTGTAATATCTTCTTTCATCTTTACAGAACAAGTCAGTTACAGAGTTAATGAATCCTGTTGCTCTGGATTACACTCAAAGATGTGAGAGCTACAAAAAACTCACCAGATCTGTGATGGACTCTGTCTTCAAGGTAGAAGAGATGACAAAATGCTCCGTCACAGGGAAAAAAGGCCTCTTTGGAGAACAAAAACCAAGCCTTGACCGACATAAAGTTAGGCTTGTAATAGGTGAGCCCACTTTAATTGCTCTGCAGGTCTAGAGATAGTTTAAAATTGGATCTGCGAATAGATGGTTTCATCAGACACACGCACATTGCCACTGGCCTTAAGGCAACATATGGTTTTCCTTCTATATGCATATTCCTTCTCAAATAAGTGTTCAAAGATGTGTACCAAACTGATCTCCATGAAATCAGACTTAGGTCTTTAGAAACAGACAGTTGCATGTTATTAGATGTAAACTTCTGTAGAGGGACTTTTATTTTTGATTATTTGAAGAAGTCTAACGGAAGTTACGTTTGGGCCAGTGTTGTTGCTGCTGAAACCATCTATATTAAATTCATATTCAGTGATTGTTGACATGTTCAATTTTAAGGTGAATACATGTTTTTTGTCACACCGATTAAGTCACGGAATATTAATTAAAAAGTAATGCTGCATGAATTGGGGAAAAATCCATTGATTTTCAGTATTTTTACTGTTCTAGGTTTCTTCTAGATGTAGCCAGAGGAAGTCAATAAGCTGGAATGTTTACATGACATTACTAGTTGATTTCCTAGTTAAAATTTCTTTGCCTTTATAATTTATGAACGCACCTTCATTTTATTGAAAGCTGAAAGGGATTTTAGCATGATTTTTAGCATCTAAGCCCAACATTTTTTTAAAGGTTATTTTATTTCTTACAGACCATGTCAAAAAAGTCTTTCAAGGCATTGGAGAATCTGAAATCAAAGTCTGCATGGCACAAAAATTAAAAGACCTGCGGAGACGAGCAGAAAGGTAAACACTGTAAACTATAACCAACATATAACCTACTGATTATGTCAAGATGCGAATAATTCAAAATCTTTTCTTAATTGGTCATGACATATGTGTAAGATCTTATATTTTCATACGCCATGACAAATTTATAAAATATTTATGATTATCAGCATCTTGGCATAGTACAATATACAAAAAAACGTTGGATGTCAAGCTGGGACGTTTCAGCAATATCAAAAAATATGTCCATTGTCTTTTTATGTCAAAATTAGGTTTTAAATAAATTATTCTATATAACATCAGGTCTATCATCAGTGTTAATGGCTTCAATTGGAAAAATGCAATTTTTCTTGCGAAAGAATAACAAATTATAGTAGCAAGCTGATGTTAAAAGACATTCCCGGCAGAGATCACCCAGAGATTATTACAGACCGGTAGCCTAAGGATTGCTGCCACTTAGCAGTTTTATTACTTTTATGAATCAAAATTATATTTTCTGAATTTGGAAAGTTTAATTAATCTCTTCCGCAATGTTTACATTTTTTCACAATGTTTTCAAAGCCGATGGGTGGGAGAGAGTGACCGCGTTAACACAATAATCATTAACCCTAAAAATTCCATTCCTGCAAATTGTAACATTCAGCCAACTTCTGATAAACATCATTTTTGTTACATACAAGGTATGAATAAAATTAGGAATAGGGCTTGAACCCAGCTTTCATACGATACCAAAACCTGTAATATGTAACATTGCAACATGTGATGGGTTTTCCCAGATTTATTTTATTGTGTTGTATTTTCTGAGCTATTATGGCTTAAATCAAAACTAACCAACCGCAGTGTGATTGATATTGATTGGAATGCACAATCAAAAAACATGATTCTTGAAAATGGATTTATAGCGTTTTGGAAACAAACTCTTCATATATATATGTATACATCTAAATTTTTATTTTGTTTATGAATCCTAAAACAGGGAGCCTACTGGAGGAGATGCAGAAGACTAATCCACAAACACACAATGCACATACAAACACTCTATACAGTACTTGTACTTGGATTTTCTTGTTCTTAACACAAAGTTCTTGCCCTCTACATGCACACACACACACACACACACAGACAAACCTGTACACAGATGTTATTTTTGCTCATTTTATGATCAGTAGTTTTTAAGGATGTTTGCAAATAAAATCTCAATGTTGTACCTTTTGCAGTGCTGTTTAGTGTGTCATGTTTAGATGTCTTTCCACTCTACATCACAGCATGGAGCCTCCACTTTGCATTCTACCAACAGCTTAACAATATGGCTTGCCCTTGGTGTCAAAGGTTATGGTATGATAAATGAATAAATACAAACATTACTTCTTCCTCTAAAACAACCTAAACTAATTCTGCTTGCAGACCTGTAAATTTGTGGATGATATGTTTTATTTAAGAAACATTGTTTTGTACTGTACACGCACCCACTTGAAGACACATGCATTTGCATTTCATTTGTGAGCACAATTTTTGTTTCATGTAATTGTACAGATAGGGTATACATGTGAGCTTATCTTCAATATTTAATTTAAGTTAATGGAATAATAATGGAATTTTACATGAGTAAAATGATCTTATTGGTTTTACATGTGTTTCACACGTGATCCCATGGGCTTCACATGGTTATTTATATGTGTATCACATGTGATCCCATTGGTTTCACATAGGAATATGCATGGGTTCCACATGTGATCCAATGGGTTTCACAAGGTAATTTATATGAGTGATCACATGTAACCCCATGGGTTTCACATGAGAATGCACATGTGTCATATGTGATCTTATGGGTTTCACACATGAATGCGCATGTGTTTCACATGTGATCCCATGGGTTTCACATGGATTTCACACGGATTTCACACAGCTTTCACACAAAAACTGTTCCAAAAACACACATTTCCCATGTGCATTTCACAAGGGATTTTAACATGTTCTCATGGGATTTTAACATGTTTCCACACATGAAATTTCACATGTGAAACTCATGTGACTTTTCCGTAAGGGACGCCCCCCTTGCCACAATGATATTTTACAATTCAATTTCATTTATATGACGCTTTTATACAATTTTTGTTGTTACAAAGCAGCTGTACAAGACAAATATTGACTATAAGCATATATGCAACATAAATTAAATAACATTTTAATTAATAAATTCTATAGCAGCCCCCCGGCAGGCAAACAGTTCATAACAATATGCAAACGGTTCAATTGAATTCAATTCAAGTTTATTTATATAGCACTTTTCACAATGTGTATTGTTTCAAAGCAGCTTTACAGGTGCAAACAGGAAAAAACAGAAAAGGTAAAAACACAGCACAGTGCATGGTGTTTATACAACGAGTAAGATCATTCCAGTAAATAATATCTAATATCTAAATAAATAAATAAATGCAGTCTCCCGGTGAGCAGGCCAACACTGCCCTGCTGTGGCGAGGAACCCAAACTCCAATGATTGATTAATGGAGAAAAAAACCTCGGGAGAAACCAGGCTCAACCGGGAGGGCCAGATCCCCTTTGACGTGTCATAGCTGCACTCAAACTGCTGACATGTGATTTAAGTTTGGCATTTAATACCAAATATTGTAACTTCAGCATTAATAAGACAAAATAGTCCGTCTTTGCTCTTGGTTGGGGGTGTATTGGTCTGAGCTGGGATGGTCCAATGGTCATATTTTTCTTGGCTGGTGGTGGAATTGCCTTAGATGGAGCTGGGATGGTCAGTCAGTCTGCAGCTGTAGCTGGTGTGGTCTCAAATTTGGGATGGGCATCTGTCGGTCGTCTGGACATGGTGGAACTTCTTCCTAACTCTGGATGGGCATCCCGAGGCAGAGGCAGAAAGAGAATAAAGAGAATAATTAGTGTAGCTGCTGTTCATTAACTATGCATTAAGTGAAAGCTTGGCTGAAAAGATGTGTCTTTAATCTAGATTTAAATCGGGAGAGTGTGTCTGACCCTCGAATAGTATCAGGAAGGCTATTCCAGAGTTTAGGTGCTACGTACAGTATGAGAAAGCTCGACCCCCTTCGGTGGATTTAGTTATTCTAGGTGTTGTCAAAAGTCCTAATTTTTGAGATCTTAGAGAGCGTGATGGGTTGTAACGTGATAAAAGCTCGGTTAAGTAAGTAGGGGCTAAACCGTTCAGGGCTTTTGTAAGTAATTAAAAGAATTTTAAAATCAATACGATACTTGCGATGATAAAACTGGGGTTATGTGATCGTATTTTCTTGCGAGGAACCCAAAACTCCAATTGAGAAAAAAAACTCAGGGGAACCCAGGCCCAACCAGGGGATTCCAGCTCCTCTCTGGCAAAAGCTGCTGCCTCTGCACAAGCTTGAAAGTGCTTGCACGACAAGTCTAAATAAAAATAAATAAACATAGTAATAAGGTTAATAATAGATTCAATATTTTCCTTAATAATCTAGTTGCAGTTAAAATTTTGTAGTGAGGACGTGTCAAGTCACAGCGTCTTTTATCCAGCTCTATAATCTCAGCTCTTGTCAGGTTACCGCTTCTCATTCTCCGCTCTACCATCAGATCTGGACATGAACTGCATCTTGCCCGCTGTGGTAACCTTGGAGCAATGAGACAAGACTGGCTGAGAGTAAAGAGAGTTTACACCTGTAAAGATTTGAAAAGCTGCAATAAAAATGGAGCTATAAGTGTTTCTTCTCGTAAATTATCACTTTATTTCATGTTTCATTTCTGTGTGTTTTCTCGTCTGTTTCAGTGAACGCTTATGAGGGAGAATCTCTCACTATACCGACTAACAGTCAAATACAGAGAGGCAGTGAGATCAAGTGGATCTCTGAAGGTAGCATCATTCTGGTCACTGGACAGATTGGATATTTTACTGACATAGAAACCAAATATACAGATGATGAGAGATTCAAAGGCAGAATGAAGATGAATTCCTCTGGAGATCTCACCATCACAAAGATCAAAAAGACAGATGATGGAGTTTATAAACTACAGATCAGCAGTGATGGAAAGATCTCATACAAGATGATCAATGTTTTTGTCATCAGTGAGTAACTCAAGATATCTGAAATATAATAAATCATTTCATTTTATATCAATATTCTCTATAAACTATCAATAGTTACATCTACAGGTGCATGTCAATTAATTAGAATATTGTGAAAAAGGTCAATATTTTTTGTCACTCATTTCAGAAAGTAAAAACCAATATATTAAAAAGATTATAAAAGCTTGAAATATTTCACTCTATGTTTAATGAATCTATATACCATATTGGTTTGACTTTGTGAAATGATTGACAAAACTATTGACCTTTTCACAATATTCTAATTAATTGAGATGCACCTGTAAATTTACACTCTTATTTTGTTGAATTGATTAATTTTAAAAAATCTAATATTTAGACTTTTATTGTTTGTTTATTTGAACAGAGTAAGTGTTGATGCAGCAGGATATTAAAGATTCATATTTTTTAATGAACTGATTTTTGCTTTAAACAGACAAGGCTGTTGGAAAAGTAAAGGACGAACAGAAATCAGGTAACAAATCCCAATTGATATATCATCTCATAATGAAGAACTGTGTTTTGATGCGTGAAATCTGTCCTATAATTTCATTAGACTTGAGTTTGTATTCAAAAACTGTCCTGAGTTTTTTATCATTTATAATTGAGTTATTTAAAGGGATAGTTTTTTCATGTGAAGGCGAACGTGTCATTTAATTTCTAACATATGTTATATTTATTTTAGTATACTTTCAAACATTTATATTTAGTTGCATATATTAATTAAATAAAATCGAATGTTTAGACTTTTATTGTTTGTTTATTTGAACAGAGTAAGTGTTGATGCAGCAGGATATAAAAGATTCATATTTTTGTAATGAACTGATTTTTGCTTTAAACAGACAAGGCTGTTGGAAAAGTAAAGGACAAACAAAAATCAGGTAACAAATCCAAATTGATATATCATCTCATAATGAAGAACTGTGTTTTGATGTGTTTACAGTGAGATTTCAGTCCTGACACTTCAGTAAACAGTGAAATCTGTCCTATAATTTCATTAGACTTGAGTTTGTGTTCAATAACTTTCTGAGTTTTTTATCATTTATAATTGAGTTATTTAAAGGGATAGTTTTTTCATGTGAAGGCTAACGTGTCATTTAATTTCTTACATGTTATATTTATTTTAGTATACTTTCAAACATTTATATTTAGTTGCATATATTAATTAAATAAAATCTAATGTTTAGACTTTTATTGTTTGTTTATTTGAAGTAAGTGTTGATGCAGCAGGATATAAAAGATTCATAATTTTTAATGAACTGATTTTTGCTTTAAACAGACAAGGCTGTTGGAAAAGTAAAGGACAAACAGAAAGCAGGTAACACATCCCAATTGATATATCATCTCATAATGAAAAACTGTGTTTTGAAGTGTTTACAGTGAGATTTCAGTCCTGAAGTTTCTGTAAGCAGTGAAATCTGTCCTATAATTTCATTAGACTTGAGTTTGTGTTCAATAACTTTCCTGAGTTTTTTATAATTTATAATTGAGTTATTTAAAAGGATCATTTTATCATGTGAACGCTAACGTGTCATTTAATTTCTAACATATGTTATATTTATTTTAGTATACCTTCAAACATTTATATTTAGCAGTCTGAATCTGTTTAATCTGCACACATGTTTCTCATGAATGAATGAATTTACTGAAGTGATGTTCATTTGTTTACTTCAGTGAAGTGAAAGACAATTATTTAAAGAATGTACATTCTTTTATGAAGAAAATTAATCAATGTTTAACTCTATTGCTGATACGTTGTTTAATGATATTGTGAATGTCATTTCAAAATGTTATTTCTTCGGCAAATTTGTTGACATTTCATGTCTTTTCTGACAGTTTCAGGCTATACTAAAACAAGAAGTTCAAATTGAATGAATGAAGAACAGTTGTGATGCCTTTACTGAATGAAGCAGAAGATGAAGATTGAACAGCTGAATGCTCATCATCACATCTGTTACATCATTAACATCTAGAGTTTTACTATCTCATGATCCGTCCTCTTTAAAAAAAATCATCTTCATGTGTGCTGTTGAGCTCGACTGATAAAAGCTTTTAAAACTAAAGTTACAGGTTTGTTGATAAACATTTAAACAAACTTTCATGTAAACTGCCATTGACACTGATCACTATTCAGAATCTGTTTATATTTTATATTTCATATGTTACTCACTGCATAGCATATGATCAGTTTGACTCTCAGGTGTTTGATATTGTGTGATTGTAGACAGAATTGATTTAATATCTGATGATGATGAAATATCAGATAAACCTGAAGAACATCTTCATTCTTTCTCCAACCCGTCTCTAATCTGCTTTTAAACACATTTATTAATGCAATATCGCTCGAGTAGGAGTGTATGTAGTGCTCTTATATCGTCATGGTTGTGATTAGAGAGAGCGAGATTGCATTTATATATCAGTTTGACGTCACAAGTTTGTAGATAAATCAGAAACATCATCGGAGTTTAGTTAAAACCCTACGGTTTTGAAAGAAATTAACTATTTTCTTCCGCCACGAATCCAAGCCCAGCATATCAGTGAAACTTTTCCTAATTTGTGCTGTGCTGCTTCAGAAACTGTAATAAGATTCTGAGTAAGGAAGGAAGGAGGCGGGAACCAGCAAACACTAAATCGACTTTTAATAAACAACAAAACGAAAGGACCTCACGGACCAGTAAACACTACACAGCCAACACAAACCCAGTAAAATACACCATAATGTCAAGGCCTGGTACTCCTTAAGCTCGTCTCTTTATGCATCCCGAACTCCTCCGTGAGAGATGCGAGACCGATGCGCACACAGCTGACGCTACTAATCACTCGCGCCACCGGCCTCGCACCTTTTCCACGCGGCTCTAGTCCCGCACCACTTGTCACAGAAACTCACTGAGAATGTGTTAGTCGGCACTTTACATTGCCCTACGAGACGTTGCCATTTGCATGCATTTACCTTACTATTTCTCTCACACTGCCACCTAGCTTCTCTGACCAACAGTTCAACGGTTCAACCGTCAGTACATATATACAAACTTCATAAAGCACTAGACTGAATAACTACTGACCTATTGCTCTTATTAGAAAACATGTGCCAACTGTAATGGGTCAGGATCAAACCCCATCTGTCTGTTTGACACAACATCCGTAACCAAGAATTTTTCCAACAGACATCAAATGTGAATGAGAGAAATAGATTCATCCATAATGAACATTCTGAATATATTTTTAAAAGATAATTCACTGATGAATACTAGAGTTTAGAAAAAACATACTGTAAACTTTGGGTGAAAGTGTTAAATGAATAAAAGTACATTTTCCATCTCAACCTTATACATTTAAGATCCATTTTACAATTAAAGCCCCCCCCCCCAACTTTCTCATCCTAATGATATGATGTCTTTTCTTCATCCGCACAAAATTGGAATTTTGATCTCAGAACTTTATATAGATTTATACAGCAAGTGTGTGCACGGATTCAATTTGTTGTGGTTTCAGGAGTTCTTAAGCATCTAAATACATTCAGTGTATACATAAATACAAGAAGTTAAAACATTTAAATATGTAGAATCGGAAATAAAGATGAAGTTATGTGTTTGTATTAATCTTTACTGATTTTATATATTACATTATTTTACTCTAGAACCAACCCTAAACATTGGTCTACAAGTTGTTTCAATATAATCATTCAAAATGTTTTTTTTTGAGTATTGTTAATAAAGATTGAGTATTAGATACTAAAATGTATCGTTTACAGTGATAATCACACTTTACTAATTTTTATGGATGTGACTACTTTATTGTTCTTAATGATATAATTACATTAGTGTGTAACATATTTTGAACAATAACTTTTAATCTTTATAATCTTTTGGACGCCCCTGTCTGTTTCATGATTAAATTAGTAGAAAAATAAGTTTTGCGTTGTGTTTGTTTATGTACCCCGTTGTTATTGTGTGTTGTGTTTTGTACACTGTTAAACAATATTTTTAAACATGTTCAGTGTTTATGCTGCAAGAATTATAAACCAGTCAGACGACATCTGTTTTCTAGTATTTCACAACATATTGTGTGTCTACATCTCATTAGTTTAAATATCTTACATGTTAGGTCACTTGAAAAAAGACCACAGAAGGTCACTGATTCAAATTTCTTAAGTAAATTTGTTTCAAAACTTATATGTTTTTTTCAGTCTTGACAATTTTAATAATTAACACCAACATGATTTTATCAAATTATTATTATTTGAGCAGTGTCAGATTTAAAAAAAATCACACTTAGGTTCAAAATAGATAAAAAATGGAGTGGACTTCAGTCCCCTATGGTCAGTGCAAAGATTTGTGGCATCATCAAGTAGCAAAATTGAACTCTTCATCTGAAATCCTGCTTCATTCATGACCATATCCTGGATAAATGTATGGATTATATGTGTATCACAGAGACCTGGCACGTCTCTGTAACACTTTTTTTCTTTAAGTGAGAGCCGTCCCATAGGGACATAGCTATCTCCAGAAAGCTCGCAGCTCAGGACGTGGTTGCGGCCTGTCAGTCATCCACCCCAGCGATCTGGAGCCATCTTTTCAACAATTACCTGAACCGTCTTCATTCGAATGCCTTGCATTTAAATGTAAGTCCCCTTCCCTTGTGCTGTTCCTCCTCATTTATCAACCACCCAAACCAAACCCATCATTTATCACCGAGATGTCAAATCTTCTCACAACTTCTTGCACATCCTCTGCCCATGTTATAATTTTAGGTGATGTGAACATCCACGTTGAAACCCCCTCCTGCCGTATTGCACCTGAATTTTTTCAACTACTGGACTGCTTTAATTCAAAACATCTTGTTGATGTCGAATAGGAATGGAAGTGCATTATCTGGCATGATCTAAATGACTAAACGTAAATAAGTATAATTACAGTAAATAAATCTTATATTTAATATTCCTTGGCCAACTAATTTGGAGAAGCATTGTAGCAGCAGAGGTCAGCCGAAGCGCACATATTTTATTTATTACTTTATTTTTTTCTTCATGTCGTGGTCTCTCACATGTTTAAACTCTTATAAGATTTAAAAAGGTCTTCAGGTTGCAAACACCTGATTTAGTCTGTGAACATGTTCTCTGATCCAGAAGGTGGCGGTAATGCGCAGAGACGCTGGATACCAACCGCTGAAATTCAAGGAGAAGGAGAAGAAGAAAACCACCATATCAACCTGCTGTGATTCGGATAACGGACCTCTCGTTTTATAGATGATCTCGGAGGAGAAGTGGAATTACAGTTTTTTTGTTAAATAGCAAATAAGATAAGAAGATGTATTAATTAATCAATAACAGTAATCTATCTTTTGACCTAGAGGAGGTGTTTTGTTAGCCTTTTGCGCAGTCAGCGCAGTCAGGGGTTGTGGGTGCGGCTCCGAAACTATGGAAACAGCGCACAATCTGTATCATCATCTGCCTGTGTTTACAAAGATGACTGCAATCAACATTAATATGAAGAATTGTTTTATGTTCGTATTTCTTGTCTGCGGTAAGTGTTCATCTATTTACATTCGCGCTTTCGGTTTCAATTTGTAACAGGAAACTGCGCGCTCGCTTTCAAGCACAAAAGAAATCAATTCAAGCGGGATAAAACATACGATATGCTGCATACAATTCACATACACAACGTCAGTCTGGCTAGATATTTCAGTGTGATGGTTTGTGATGTTTGTATTCAGAAACATATACATTCATGTTTTTGCCTCGTGCTCGGGTCCTAGTTGCGCTTTCTTTTTTCCTTTCATTACTTTCAATTCAATTACTCTCAGATGTGGTGCATGACCAAATAAACATTTCTTTCAATGTCCTTTGATGTTGTTTTGTGTTGACTCTTCATTGTTTTTGTCCAGAACCTTACAGCAATTCAAAAGAACAATGGTCAGGCGATGTTGTTTATGGGTGTTCCCACTGTGTGCCAAAAGGCCATTTACGAGAGAAGAAAAGACAAAATTGACATTTCAAAGTTATTACATAACAAAAATGTATGGGAATATACTGAAAAATAATAAGCGATATATTACATAACACATTGGAAGCTGGTACATATATTTTTCATATATGCATCGAGAAAATATGGGTGTATGTTGAACATATAAATATACTTAAAACAGAAATAAATCTAAAATGCATCACATTTTTGGAGTATATATTGCACATAGATGTTCCCATATAAATGTGACTGTACATGATACACATGGACACATCCACAGAATGAGTTGAAGCTTATTTCTAGTTCCCAGCATGCTTTCCTTCTGACTGCTAAAGGAGAGTAACATGTTTAAATATTTGTTATTTCAAGTCTTTTGAAAAGTGTTAAATATGAAGGATCTTTTAGTGTTTAACATGATATTACTTTGAAATTTAGAAGGGTTTCTATATGTGTACATTTGTGGGGTTAACATGGTGTTGAAGAGTAGAGCCTGTGGTTAGGATAAAGATTGGGTAGAAATCATTAAGATTATATGATAATTTATTTATAAAGTAATGGCTTTGCGTTTTATAGTGCAGTGATTGTCTGACTAAGTGCATTAGTATGAACATGTGTACTGTAGCTGTGTTTTAAAATATGTAAGATCATGATGTTATTTCTAAACAAGAAATATGTATTTCCATAAGGGATGGCAAAATTATCAATTTAATATTGAACAGAAATGGCTCTGTCCGTCTTTGTCTGTATGTCTGTGCGTTGAGATAGATAAATGCATGCCCACGAGTAATATCTATTAGGGAGTGAACCGAGACTGCCTGTAACACGAGAAGCAATGTGCTTTTGAGTGTAATGCTGACGAACAGACGTGGGCTGACTTTATTGTATGCCTGTTGTACTAAAGTGGCATACAAATAATGTATTTTACACTGTATACGAACGCTTCACGTTCCGTTGCTCTTCACAACACATGCAGAAAGAGCGTTTACAGCACAATGGCACAATGCCAAAGACCGTTTAATCAAAGCCATTTGCCTTTCAGACAGCTATTGACGTCACAGCAAGAGCCCCTCCATGCAGCTATAGTATTGCATTTCTTCCATTAAAGCAAAAGATGCTGTGCTCAATTGTAACAAAATTGCTAATTATGAACTAGTCATGGAGTACCTTCTGAAATTTAAAATACAGTTAATAGGTTAGTAAATACAGTTATACAAGAAAATAAAAAAACAGTAGTTTTAATTGTGCTGCAGCTATTCATTTCAATTAGATTCAGTCATTTCACCATATTATGTGAAAAACAAAAACAGTTGTTCGTTTACACGGAGGATATGACCATTCGGGTTTATTACCTTAATGAAATATTTCACAAAACTAGGGAAGAGCAGACCACACACTCGATTCCGGTCGATATGTTGTGCACATTTAAAATATTTGTGTACCTAGTTTAAAAGATTGCTAAGAAGCTATAGTATAAAAATTATATTTGACAGAACCTCAGTCTCATTTCTATCTGTGGTAAATGTCCCTATAGAGCTTGTTAATCGATGTCATGCCACCTTCAATGTTATCTTGGGAGGGTCGCTGCCAGTGCGTTCAATGCAGCCTTTTATTTTTGATGTTTGATTAAGAAATATAACTACGGCAGGTCGGTCTTGTTCTGTTAAAAATTGCAAAGCATTACGCAGAGCCGTTCAGGAAAATCCCCTGGTACTTTCACTTTCCATTTCTACATATTTCAAACAAAACAAGTAGGTGGGTATCAAAACAATACTAGCAGTGGATTATGATCCTTCCAAGATGGCGGCGCCACTCCAACATGAATTCAGGGCGTGACATCAGCTTCACATTTACATATGATCGTACAAATAAATCGATCGATTTGCTTTGGAACGCGAATATCTGTATTTTTAAATAACATTGTGACTGTTTGTTTCATGTGTTTTATATAACATAAACAAACTGTTACATTACTTGCTCATTAAGTTGTGGTCTCTTTATTTACTGCATTGGTCTGGACAAAACTTTTTTAAATAAGTAATATTTAATCACTTGAGCCAAGGCGAATATGTATATAAACAGTTAACATCTTATTTATTATCAGCCATTTATTTTATATTCTGAGACCTAAAGTATGTATGAAACATAGAAAGGTCTGGTAACTTACAAAATGTGTTGTAGACTCTGGTGCTAAAGGAAGGTTCTAGGGGTGGATTTTAATATAGAAAAAACTACTGACAACAAAATGTAAAACAAAATGAATTTCTCATGAGCTGAATACTTTTAAAGTTACTAACAAGAAGCCTTTCCATACCATTCATAGATGAAAATGAAGCACCTGTCACAAACCTTATTAGACTATTAGATGTGTTGATGCTTTTAAAACATCTAACACACTTCAATCAAAAAAATTAGGGCAAATCTCATTAGGCCAATCTGTCAATCTGGCATGTCTGAACAAGTAAAATCATGTTTGTCAGATGATACTATGATCTCGTTTCACAAAGATCTGTTTACTGAAATCAGCTGCAGTAACTGCTGTTAGTGTATTATTTTATATAAACTTAACCTGTGATGTAATGTTTGTGTCTTCAGGTGTGTTTGGTGATCCAGATGAAGTGAAGATCGTGTTGGAGGGAGATTCTGTCACTCTACACACTAATCTTACTGACATACAGATAAATGATGAGATACGGTGGAGGTTTGGACCCGATGGCTCTTCCAGTCTTCTAGTTCACATTGATCAGAATGTTCCCTCATATAAAGATTCGGCTGAAGGAACATTTACTGACAGACTGCAGATTTTAAACATTAAGACTGGAGATCTCACCATCAAGAACATGAGAATCAAACACTCTGGACTTTATAAAGCACAGATAGTAAGACCTACTGGAGTTACACAAAGGAAGTTCAGCATTGAGGTCTATGGTAAGCTTGCGTTATTGTTTGTTTTTGTTTATGGTCTGATGTGTTAAACAGTAAAGCATGCTACAAGTTCAGGGGCTTCATACAACAATGAGTTCTGATATTCACTGTTAGTGTATAAGTGATACACGGCTAGCTTGAATGCTTGATTGGCCAGTCATGGCAGTCTAAGATTTTGTATTCCCTGATAACAACCGCTCAACACTAATAACGTCTGGCTGTACTACTTGTGTATAATATCACTCTGCTCCAACAATGTCTGAGCATAATGCTTTGTGTTGCTATGACGTCAATTTGAAAAAGTGAGTTGAAAAGCAACATGTAGCTCTACAACATGTGGTTGGCGTTCTACCGGCAGCTATTAATTTCAATTAGATTCAGTCATTTCACCAAAGCAGCTGGTTCTTAACCACACAACCACTTCTGATTGATCAGATCTGCGCGTGTGATTGCAGGAGAAGGGTTTATGTTTTACGCTAGAATGTCAAAGGACGGGTTTTTGGAGGAAGGCTCTGATGTGTCACTCATCAACAAGTCTGTTAAAAAAACAAATGGAGATGGGCTTGGCTTGAAGAAACGAGGAGGGTGGCTTCTCGCTCTAATCCTGGTGTAAAAAAAAGAAACTCTCAGGTGCCCTTATGTGTCTAGTATGTCATAAAAAACTTCTGTACGGTTGTAAAGGCAAAAAAGTGCTTCCTTGCCATCAATCAGAAGATGGACACAAACTTACCGTTGGTTCTCTTACCTCCTCCCTGCCCGGTCCATCATCTTCCATAATCAAGGTATGGCAGAGATACCTTAAATATATAGAGATAGAGGGCTCTCTAAGGGGCTATCCACATACAACGCGTCTTGAATGTTTTTTTTAAAAGCACAGCGTAGAGCTTGAGACTCTTGAGGCGTCCTTTTGGTAATAGAAACTGATTTGCCAACTTGCTACTGTAAATAGAAGTTAGCAACACTTGACCCGCATCCAAACTCTTCATTGATTTATTTTTGCTATATTTCAATTTTTCTTCAGCAAAACTTCATTTTCTTTTGCAAATGTGGAAATTCCACAGTTCCACAAAATCCTGCAACACTACACATTTGTGGCTTTTAATTAGATTTTATTAATTCACCATTGTTACACATGTTTGCTTTTCTTTTCTTTAGAAATATCCATATGATTTTTGTCATGATTCAGCTATCATATCATGTTTATTCTTGTCTTGCAGCGGAGTCATGGCATAGCCCTTGGGTTTTGTGTGAGAAAGACATGGCTTTGCTTATACATTGGCTGACATGCGCTGTCTCATGTCTTGTCTGTGTTTCCCGCCATCTCGTTTCCTTGTTACCTTCCCATTAGTGTTTCATTACCCACACCTGTCCCTTTTATTATCCCCCAATTATCCTGTGTTTGTTTCCCTTTAAAGCATCCTCTTGTCTATTGTCTTGTGCTCTTGGATCGTTTGATGTCGCATGATATTGTATGGTGTACCTTGTTCCTGTTGCTGTCCACATATTCGTGAAGTTGTGTCTTGTTCCTGTACCCCGTATCCCTGAAACCTATGTTCCTTGTTCTTGTCAACCCGTGGTTTGTAACTTTAGTTTAGTGTTATTCAAAGTGTTTATTTTCAAGTTAGTTAGTCCGTTTCTTTGGGAGTCATCTCGTCTTGTTTTCCCCCTCGTGGGTTTTGTTTTGTCCTTTTGTAGTGTTTTTTGTCAATAAATGACCAACCCCCTTCACCACCGTGTCTGCCTGCACTTGGGTTCTCCCCTCCGGAAATCATGACAATTTTTATCTGTATGGAGTCATTGAACCGAATCGAGAATTGAATCTGAATTGATACCCAGCCCTAATGCTGTTGTGGTATTGGCTGTTGACAGTCATGGCGACTGTCACATTAGATACAACTCACAAGCTTTAAATGTAAAAGTGTAAAACCCTGTCATTCCGTGTGCATTTTGACCATAAATAATGCACTGTCGCTTTGAGCGTTAGTAGAGTAGCAAAAATAAATGAACGCTGCACTGCTGCTTGAAATTTGCTGCTTGGTGTTTACACCAGATCTGTTCATGCATGCGCTCTGACAGCTCTCATCTGTTAACATTGCGCCGAAAAAAATATGTGCTGCCTGAGCTTGCGGTGTGAAACGGGTGTTGCTCTTAAACAGAGAGATCCACACAAAATGATGTGTGCCCATAGCCAGTATCCTTGTGAAAGTAATCCAGTATTTCTGAAATGAACGTAAACATTGGGGCTGTGTATTGGCAAGGGTCTTGCGATAAGAACATATCACGATAGATGTTATGTCGTATGGAAGTATTTTCTGTAAATGTATTCTTTATGGGGATATTCTAGTGGATGTATTGTGTTTTGCTGCTTTTTTTCATGTTCTCTCTCTCTTGTTCAGTTGAGAGCTGTTGTTTGAGCACCAGCTGATGCTCATCATCGATCTGCCGTGTGTCAACCCTGTGGAATCCAAAGAGTATATTAATGGAGAAGAAGACATGCTGGAGTGCTGATGGAAATGCACTTCACTCTTTGTCCTGATCCAGAATTATTCTCTGGTGGAGCTTTGTGTGACCAAGTGTGCTTATTTCTCTACACTTTTTGATTGGAGGGCTTGATTGCCATTGTAAAAGAGTAACTTACCTTTAATGATTTTGATTATTTAGTTTATTCTTTAATCTTGTGTCTTTGTTATACTTTTAGGAAGCGGCACTGGTGCCATTTTCTTTGAACTCTTCTATTTATGTATTTTGTTAATAAATGAGACTTAGCTTAGTTTGTTGTTTAATTTATTTCTTTTGACACATGCTTTTTAAGTTTTATCTGGGCTGTAAGAGTTTTTATTTGTGTGTTTTGCCACACCATCTCCTAAAGCGCGACTTCCTCTGTTAATCCTTTTTTTTTGCATAATAAAAACAATACTATTTTGCGCATTCTTGTGTTTTGTGCCGTTCTGGATCAGGGGATTGAAGTGACTGTCAGTCTTAATATTTTTACAACATTGTTTAACCCTAGTCTTATATATTTCGTTACGATTGCAAAACGTTTTTAAAAAAGTAAAATTATAAATGAGCTGAAAATATAGGTATTTTTTACATCCCATCAATAGAATCCAACAGTAGACCCCATTCTTTCCATTAAAACCAATACAATTCCTATAATAACCCTTATGAATCCTTTACATTTTCTATTCTGTTTTGTTCAGTGTACTAATGTTTTTTTCTGCAGGGTTGTTTTAGCTTATTTCATTTTAGGAGACTCAATATTTTCATAATTCGCAGTTTATAATTCGCACGAGGAAAGTTTCACTTTCGTTTTTGCAACTCTATAGACATGCCACATCCCTACCTTGTTGTCCTCATTGAAAAAACCTCCGTCATTGTCCTCTTACATAATGCAGAAATTGAATAACCCCTCATCACCGCTGGCGTCAGTGGTCATTATCACTGTAAAGTGCCTTTGAGACTTCACAATTTACCAAAAATATGAGATTTCCATTTAACTTAATATTTGTTAAATTAAGGATACCTTAGGCTGTAAGAAATGTGGTCAAGCTCCCTCAATTTTTGTTTTTAAACTGCAAGCAGACACAACAGTCCTCGTTTATCTCACGATCGTACGCCAGAAAACGGCGTATTGCTTCCTAGCAAAATTTGGCATTTTTTAATATGAGTGTGAGTGGCTACGACAAAATCTCTAGAAGTTGTGAGATAAAGTGAAGGTCAGATTTACACTTTTGAGAACTGAAAATGAATAGGCCTGGTGGGACATAGAAATTATTTTCGTTTGTGTATCAAATGTAAATATAGATTCAATTGCGATTTAGCAATTAGTTAGCCTATTAATATTATCAGAAAAATTAAAGATAAATGATCACACAAATATAAATATTTTAGTGTATTTAATTTTAAATTTTTATCTACTTATAACACCCAATGCGGCTAGCTGAGCACTGCGTGGGACATACCGATATCATAGAAATCCAATCAAAGAAATTTGAAACACCTAAAAAACACTGATAATTTTATTTTTATGTTTGCTTTATTACATTTATTTCTGCTTATGCACATACTTTGATTACTTTTTTTGTGAGGTGGTCAGTAAAAATGAGAATCACTTGTCTGACCGGGCCAGTAGATCCCATCAGCATTATCTGATGGCATCTATTCTTTGAGAATGAAAAACTTAATAAGTTATACAAATGTTTAATTATTCGTATGACTTCATCACAAAGAGTCAAGTCTTATAAAAGCATTAGATTAAAACATTGATACTGGGTGTGTGACAGGTATGACTGTGGAAAGGGATTTGTGTCCTCTGATCACACTGTCTAGGTTTATTCTACCCTAACAGCCTACTGCCAATACATTATCCCTTATTTAATTGACATATATAACATATAACTGATGAAGTCATAACCATAAACAAAACTAATTTCTTTGTTCAGGTCAGAACTGACTGACTGTGAAGAAGATTCTAGTGTCACTGACAGTGTTCAGAAATTTTAAAACAAATCTCTGTTTGCGCAATTCCTTTAGGTGTCCCACATCTGACTGATCCTAGTGCCGGTGAATCCAAGACTGTGTTGAAGACTGAGGGAGAATCTGTTACTCTAGACACTGGTGTTCAAACACAGAGAGATGATCTGATACTGTGGAGGTTTGGAGATGTTGGTGTTCTCTTGGCTAAAGCGGATAAAGACGACAACAAGACCTCAATAAATGATGCTGATGATGGGAGATTCAGAGGCAGACTGAAGCTGGATGATCAGACCGGATCTCTAATCATCAGTGATGTCCGAATATCAGATTCTGGAGAGTATAAACTGAAGATCAGCAGTAACATCAAAAAGACATTATACAAGAGATTCATTGTTTCTGTCAGTGGTGAGTATTACAATTCTGTTATAAGAGTCAATGAAATCAAATGTGTGTAAATAATTTACATCAAATCAGGATAAAATAACATCTTGCTTTACTGTTTTATTTGATAGTTTAATGTATTTTAAAATCATACTTTGACATTTAGGACGTCCCGATCAGTTATTTTGTTCCCCCAATCTTTTCCATGTCATTTCATTTTGAGTATCTGCCGATATTGAGTCTTGATCTGATACTAGTACTTGAAGTATGCAGAAAATACATTAAGTCAATTAAATAAATCCAGAGAGTATATAATTGACATCTGAAAATCTATTACGATGTATTACAAACATGTGGAATGAATGTTGTGATTCTGCCTCATCATGTCATGTCTGTCTTGGTCTTGGGGCAGAATCATAACAGGATCTCTTGTTTCATGTGGAGAGAGGCTTTTGGTGCTATTGGCATTCCATAGGCTCTCTCCAGGTCTCGTCTGTGTTTCCCGCCATTTCGTCTCGTTATTGATTGTTAATTAGTTCATGCCCAGCACCTGTCCCTGTTTGATTTCTTCCCCTTTAAATAGTCCTCATGTTTCATTATCCTGTGGTCGGTCATTGTCTTCAGTGTGCCACTTTTGTGCTACCCGTGTGTTTTCATATTCAATCCTGTCTCAGTGCTTGTTTGCTGTTTCCTTGTCAAGTCCAGTGTTGAGTTTAGTTGAGTTTAGTTCATGTCTAGTGTTTAGTTCATGTCTAGTGTTTAGTTCATGTCTAGTGTTTAGTTCATGTCTAGTGTTTAGTTCATGTCTAGTGTTTAGTTCATGTCTAGTGTTTAGTTCATGTCTAGTGTTAAGTTCATGTCTAGTGTTTAGTTCATGTCTAGTGTTTAGTTCATGTCTAGTGCTTAGTTCATGTCTAGTGTTTAGTTCATGTCTAGTGTTTAGTTCATGTCTAGTGTTTAGTTCATGTCTAGTGCTTAGTTCATGTCTAGTGTTTAGTTCATGTCTAGTGTTTAGTTCATGTCTAGTGCTTAGTTCATGTCTAGTGCTTAGTTCATGTCTAGTGCTTAGTTCATGGCTAATCTTTAGTTCATGGATAATGTTTAGTTCATGTCTAGTGATTAGTTCATGTCTAGTGATTAGTTCATGTCTAGTGATTAGTTCATGTCTAGTGTTTAGTTCATGTCTAGTGTTTAGTTCATGTCTAGTGTTTAGTTCATGTCTAGTGTTTAGTTCATGTCTAGTGTTTAGTTCATGTCTAGTGTTTAGTTCATGTCTAGTGTTTAGTTCATGTCTAGTGCTTAGTTCATGTCTAGTGCTTAGTTCATGTCTAGTGCTTAGTTCATGTCTAGTGCTTAGTTCATGTCTAGTGCTTAGTTCATGTATAGTGTTTAGTTCATGTCTAGTGTTTAGTTCATGTCTAGTGTTTAGTTCATGTCTAGTGTTTAGTTCATGTCTAGTGTTTAGTTCATGTCTAGTGTTTAGTTGTTGTCTAGTGATTAGTTCATGTCTAGTGATTAGTTCATGTCTAGTGTTTAGTTCTTGTCTAGTGCTTAGTTCATGTCTAGTGCCTAGTGTCTGGTGTTTAGTTTACTGCCTAGTGTGTAGTGTTTAGCACATCTCTAGTGCTTAGCTCATGTTTAGTGTTTAGTTAGTCTTCGTATCTGTATTATTTTCGCCTGTGTTTATTGCTTTGCCCCTCGTGGGTATTTGTTTTGTGTTCTTGTTTAAATAAACTTTTGTTAACCCCTAATCCCCTGCTGCCTACAATTGGGTTCTTCCCCGAGCAATTTCATGACAATGAATGCAGGTTTTTCCCAAAAGTTGTTTTTAAACAAAAAAACAAAATATACTTACTTGCTTGTATAAATTAGTTATTAATTATTCATTTTTAAGCTAAATGCAGCTTTATGCTGAAGGTGTTTGCAGGGGGCATGTTTAGGTGTCCTGCCTAAAAACTTGAGCTTCAAGAGTGGCTTTTCTCTGAAAACCAAAAATGTATTTGGGCAGCCATTGCCTAATGGTTAGGGAGTTAGACTGGAAACCCAAAGATCACAGGTTTGAAAAGAACGATCTAAAAGGATTTACAAAAGATTTGTTCGGCCTGTGATAATGATTTTTAAGATTGGTTTGGGACATCCCTCCTTTATGTTTGTTGTATCAGAGTCTGTTTTGTTACAGAAGCGATTCTCTCTTTGGTTGTGTTATGATTGTAATTTGTGTATATGCAATTTGATTTTCTGTCTTCCTGTTTTTACAGAACGAAGACAAACTCCAGGTGAAAACGCAGGGATAGCTATTGTTGTCCTACTGGCTGCTGCTGTTGTTGCTGTATTTTCATGTCGCCGCATTATTTATGAACAACAAAAACGAAAAGGTGAGTTTAATCTTCAGCTGATACAGCAGGACGAAATCAAATATATTCATTGTACTGTTATAGAGGTGTTGTTTTTTTCTTTGTGTTCTGCTTAATTTCATTGCAGTAATACATGAAGTTTTGTTTGATGATTTTTTAAATAGTGAATTACTTCTCTTTTAGTCAGATTTGATTGTAGCAATCGCTCGCGTCCATATTGATAAATGCCATGTTTTGCGAGGAAACGACCGTACGCCCAGCTTTTCTGGTAGTATGCTGGTTTCATAAATGAGGCCCATTAGGTTTGTACATTAACTTTGTGAGTTTGGCAATATTGCTTCAACACTAAAAGCTTTCTTGAAGTCTTTAAACATTAGACATCACACACTTGCTGACTTTTGAATCATTCTGAAATAAACAAACTCAGCACAGAGTCAAACTATTAAATGTCTCTGGTATATCTAAGTGGAAAAAGAAGAAACAAGTCAAGTTGTGTGGGTTGATGCAACATACGCTACACAAGTACTTTTGTAAAATCTGTTCAAAATATCACACAAAATCTGCACAAATCTACAGACACAAACTTTCATTAACTATTATTGACTCGTCCAGACTGCAAACAAAGCAACAATCTGTGTCAAATACATGCGTTCTATTAAGTTGGGCTTTAGTTAGCTTGTTCTGTCATTGTTCCAGACCTCAGAGTATGGGACGGGCCCACTGGTGGGGAAATAGAGACATGACAAGTTGGACATATTATCCTTTTTGTGCCCAACTCCATTTATCCATTTATTCAACCAGGCGTCAATCAAATGAGAACTGATGACAACTGTTTTAGCTAAACTGTTTTCCTCAAACTCATTATTTTCCTTTATGACCAATTTTATCTGTTACACACGGTTTATTGTTTTTCTCAAACTGATATACAAGGTTTCATTAAATAAACACACAGCATCATAAAATATTATATTGGTGACAAAAACTATTATCACTAGGTAATATAGTTCTTCAGAAGCAGAATCTTTTACACTTTTTGATCATTCACTTTATAGAGGTAACACCTGAAAACAGACAATTTTATTTACAGTCTCTTAAAGTGCATCTGTGGTGCACATTTCATCAGTTTGTTTGATTCCTTCATAACATCTGAGATTGTTGATCATCTTCACCTGAACACTGATGTGTTTTGATGTTTATGTTTCTCTCTCTTGTGTTTCTGTGACAGTTAAAGAGATGATGGTGCCTAAGGGAGATTCAGTTACTCTAGAGACTCATGTCACTAAACCTCAGTCTGATGATGTCATCGAGTGGAGATTTCGCCATGAAGTGATAGCCACATTCAACAAGAACAACAGTGATGAAGAGAGATTCATAGACAGACTGAAGATGGATAATCAGACTGGATCTCTCATCATCACAAACATCAGAACAGAAGACGCTGGACTGTATAAAGTAAAGATCAGCAGCAGCAGTAGACAGAAATCATTTCTTCAGTTCATCACTGGTGAAGGACCATCATACTATCAATTCAGTCTTATTGTCTCAGGTAAGAACTCAAGTCTATTGATAATATTTATATGTTCTACACACATTTGTGCCATTCAGCTCATGAACACAATGTGCATCACTGAACTGAAAAGAGAAACATTTTCACTCTTCAAACCAGCAGACGACTTAAAAAGACACAAATCCAGCACATGAGTAATACAGACAAATGTTATTTACTGTTATTTCACGGCGCTCTGGAAAACTCAATGTCTATTAGCCTGTTGCAACATCTTAAGGTCTATAATTCCCAAATAACAACCGCTTAAAACTGCTTTAAAAAACACATTTTATTTTCAAAAGATTAACGTTTTTACTCGCAGAATTCTTCTGCATTCATAACTTCTGAGCTAATGAAAGATTTCAAATAAATCAGTGATTTATATTCAATAACTTGTGAGTCAAGTAGGTGTGAAGAAAGTAAGAGAACATACAGACAGTCTGTGGCTGTTATCGCTCCTCTGTTTCGTGCTTGGATCCCGTATGGTCTTAGTGTGTGATGATAACTGGATCTACATTATAACATTATAACATTCTAACATAGTAAATATTCAACAAAAAACAGCTCTAGTGTTACTCAATCTATTCTACAACAGGAGATTAGACAAAAAAGGGCCATACTGAATTCTGCATTTACATACTGGGATTAAAAAAAGTTATAAAACTTGAATATGTAAACATGTGCACACTGTACAGACAATCTTGACTGTGAGCACAAAACATCTGAAGAACGAAAGTGATGCTTTTCATTCTTGAGACCCCAGAAAGCCCATTTATCACTTGACAAACCCTTGATAACCCATGAACAAATGATCACAGACTCACACTGGAATATTACACATCTGTTAAGACATTTATTCTGTAATCCTTCATGTTTTGATAAAGTTCTTTTGCAGATATTTATGTCACATCTTTCATGTTGGAATGAGTTTTTTTCTTCATGTGGATTATAATGGTGATAATTTAAAAACAGAATTATATCCTTATGTTCAGAGAAGTTATGGTCTTTTCGCTTTGATCTGTTTATGTATAATGTAGTTTAAAGAAAGTTTATATAATATGTCGGCCTTTATATGTATAATGTGGGCCTGATGTGCTTATTTTATATAACTTTATAATTACTCTCATGACTGTGTAATAAGCAGGAGGATGATGTTCTCCATTTATGAGTTATGAACATCATGTTTGATTTATTCTGTGACATCAACTAGCAGGATTTATTCCAATGTATCCCATAATTAACATTAGTTAACATGAGTTTATAATATGGATTGTTCATTATTAGTCTTTATTGTGTTTATTTCAGCGATTACTAACACATTTAAAATCTGCGTGAACTAATGCACAAATTCATAAACATTTATATCATTTTTAACTACCAGAACATCTGTCATGTGTTTAGTAATGTCAACACGTTAATGAAATGATTATTAATGTAATATTAATGTGTTCTAATGTTTGTGTTTCTCTCTTCTGTGTGCTGCTATTACAGATACAGTTGGTAAAGTGGAAAATAATTCTGTGACTCTGAACACTGATGTTACTGAACTAAAGTCAGATGATGTGATCCAGTGGACGTTTGGAGAAACTCTCATAGCTGAAATCAATAGAAAGATCAACAAGTTCACTACAGATGATGAGATATTCAGAGACAGACTGAACCTGAATGATAAGACTGGAGATCTCACCATCAGAGATCTCAACATTGAACACACTGGACACTATAAACTGAAGATCATCAACAGTAGAGGAACATCATACACTCAGACTGAAGTTAATGTCATGGGTTAGTAAAACAGGGCTCGACAGTGCGAGCATTTCACTCAAATTTACAACTAACAAAAAATGCATGAAAATCAAAAAATGTATGTATGAGCATGTGTGCGATTGTCATCTTGTCAGAGAGACTAAAAACATAAAACGAAAACAAGTACGATTACAAGTATTTTGTAATAAACTGTAGTATATATACTGACGTAATTATAAAAAACTACTGCTATACCCAAAATTTAGAAAAACAGCTTATGCTGGGTTGTGTATGTTTTGATTCTGGTGTGACCAGCTTAAACCAGCTAAGTATCATCACATGACCATCTTAAACCAGCACAAAACAGCATTCGAAACATACCAAATGACTGATGGCTAGAGCCATCAACTCCAATAATGTAAATGAAATGACATGACATTGAATAAGCAGTTTAAAAAATTTCGTTAATCGGCCTAAATATTTCGGCCTATATCGGCCCATAGTATGTATGTCATCTCATGTCCAGACTTTGATGCCACGAACCAATTTTTGTGTCAATAAATTACATTTTGAAGAAGATGCAACCTCACAACCACTTTTGCGTGCTCGCTATCAAATTTGTTGACGTCCTATAACCAAAACCGATTGGCCAATCAAAAATCGTTTAATAAATTTTGTCAGCACTGTCTCTTAATGCTTAGTACTAAATTTGGTGCAAATTGGAAAAAGTAAGTTCATCAAAAATGTTAAATGGCGGAAGATTTGTGTGACTTAATATGACGTCATAGGGTACAATCAAATCGGTATCAGCCAAGGATTTATAGTTAGGAAGAGTTTTGTTTCTAGGACTTAGCTTTGTGGCTGTTTCTTTGTGACATTTTTGTGTCATCACTGGCACATCTTTTCTGCCTCATAAAAATACGTTTACAGCATCTCCTAGCTGTCAACAGTTATAAGCAATTTTTTTGTTTTAAGTGCATTCAAAATCTGATAATCTGACATGTCCAAAATATTTCCCTTTGGGCAGTTGCTGGGCTTGACACAGGAATTGCTGCTTGCAGCTATATTTTCTTGAGTATCTGATAATGTCTGATGTTTTCTCATCAGTCTATAAACTGAAACTGAGACCATAATAGAAAGTTTCTGTCTGTGTCACAAGTTTAGATATATTGAATATGAACTGATGATTTAAATAATATGTATGTTCTCCAGTACATTTATTTGATCTGATGGATGTTTTCTCTTCTATGTGTTGCTGTTATAAACAAAGAGGGACTCAGTTCAGTAAAGTTGGGAGATTCTGTTTCTCTAGCCCTTGATGTTGCTGGCATACAGAGAGATGATGTGATTCAGTGGAGATTTGGAGATGAAGAAGATCCCATAGCTCAAATCACTGTAGGGACTGAACCCTCATATGATGAGAGATTCAAAGAGAGACTTAAGCTGAACCCTCAGACTGGAGATCTCATCATCTCAAACATCACAGCTGAACTCTCTGGAGTTTATAGAGCAAAGATCAGCAGCAGTAGAGGAACAGAATACAGAACATACAGGGTTAACATCTCTGGTGAGTGGATTTGTTTCAGTGATTTATATCTGACATGATGCTGAGAGATGGTGCAATGACCATGGAATGGCCACATTATTCCATTCAAAATTATCCAGAACAAGACAAATCAAGAGGGACCATGTGCAGGGCATGAAATAAATTAAAAAGAAATAATGAGACGAGAGGGGGGGAACAGAGACAAGGCCGGAAAGAGTGTATGGCGGGTGCAGAACGAGCTTTTTCAACCCATTCCAATGAAAGTTGTGCTTCATGCTCGCGAGAGTGCACCACATGTGAAGCTTAACCTGTATATGAATTGATTAAAGACTTTCTCTCCGCGCCCCGTCAGTGGACACACACCAGTCTGAGGTGTAGATTATTAAACATTTATACATTGCGCTGTGTTTGTATAGACGTGTTATGACAGCGAGAGTGACATCTAAGCGCTGTGCAAGGATGGGAGGGGCGTGGACTTTTCAGCGATTGTTTTTGGCCGTCTCTTATTTCTGTTCCAAAACCAATAAAGCCATTATCTGGGAATCCCTAAGAGTCCCTAAAACAACATTATAATCATACCTTGATTAATTCTATAAATATGTTTTTATGGCTAAAACATGTTGACATTGTCCAGATTAAGACATTAAATATTTGATGATAGAATAGATATCTTTTAATAATATTAACAATTTATTTCCTGTTAACTTGTTAAAAGAGGGAGCTAGTACAGTATAGGAATATTCCATGAGCAACACATACAATATTTTGTTTTTGGTGAGATAAGTAATATTTCTCTTTTATTAGAATTTAAAAGAAAGACATTTCTAGTCATCCAATGTTTTATATCTTCGATGCACTCTGCCAATTTGTATAGCTGGAAGGAATCATCTGGTCGTAATGAGATATAGCTGAGTATCATCTGCATAACAGTAAAAGCTAATTCCATGTTTTAATAATATAGCCACGGAACAGAATGTATATGGTGAATAGCAAGGGTCCTACAACCGATCCCTGAGGTAGTCCATAAGTTGGACTACAATAAGTTGAATTAAATCTTCCTGTTTTATGGGTGAAAAACACTCTAGCTTTTCTTTTGGGGCAATGGTTGATACTAATTTATCGGACAGACTTGTTGGTTAAGTTTTACTGTTTTGTATCGTATATTTTTGATTTTCTCTGTAAAAATGAATTAATTCATTGCTACCAAGGTGCGGTGCAATATCCAAGTCAGGTGTAGTATGTTTATTTGTTAAGTAATTGTACTAAATAAAAACCTTTTTTTTGTTAGTTTCTATGAGGATTCGAAGGTTTTAGTGCTTTTAGTGCCTTTTTATAACAGTTTGCAATCTCTTTAGACGCCATTTTTAATCAAATTGGGCTTGTTTCCACTTGTGCTCTACTTTATGTGTTTCTCTTTTGAGGGCACGAGTGGTGCTATTGTACATTTACATTTAGGCATTTGGCAGACGCTTTTATCCAAAGCGACTTACATTGCTTTATCGTATACATTTTACATAGGTATTTGCAATCCCCTGGGATCGAACCCGCAACCTTGCGTTGTTAATGCAATGCTCTTACCACTGAGCTACAGGAAAGCTGTACCTTTGTGCCATTGTGCGATATTTTTTCATTTTGAGGTATAATATCTACAGTATATTGGTTAGACCGGCTCCGTGAAATATGATCAAGTCTAGTGTATGATTAAATCGATGAGTCGGTCTATTGATGTGTTGTGTTACTCCAAAATAGTGGAGTAGCTCTGTAAACACATCTGTAAGAAAGTCTCTTAAGAATGTTGCGACACCACCACCTCGACCAACTGGACGTGCCTCATGCGTATAACAGTAACTTGGTGGGGTGGACTCATTCAGACCAACATAATCAAGCCATGTCTCAGTAAGGCAGAGTATATCAAAACTGTGATCATTTCATTTACAATAACTGCCTTTGAATTTAGTGATCTAATATTAAGAAGCACAAACTTTGTTAGTTGGTTTTGCTCATTTATTACATTGTTTTCAGGTTTAATCACGATGATATTTTTACTCTGACTCACATCACAGCTGCATGAGTTTCTATTATCACCTTGATTCATATTTTCATGTCTGTTTCAGTGATCGCTTATAAGGGAGAATCTGTCACTCTACACACTGAGAGTAAAATACAGAGCGGCAGTGAGATCAAGTGGATCTATGATAAGATAACCTGTCTAGTGACTGGAAAGAATGGAGTTGAAAGTGAGACCAAATATAAAGATGATGTGAGATTTAAAGACAGATTGAAGATGAATCATGAGACTGGAGATCTCACCATCACAGACGTCATAGTGACAGATGCTGGAGTTTATAAACTACAGATCAACAGTGATGGAAAGATCTCATACAAGATATTTAGTGTTTTCTACAAGGGTGAGTAACTCATGACTTCTGATACAATAATTCACCTTATTTTATAACCGCATTCTCTAAAAACTATTGATGATCTGAGAAGAAAACATGATCTTGTGAAATGACTGAATTTTTCATGAAAGCTGTTACACTGTGTTGTTTTGTTGTTGTGATTTTCTTAAGGAAACGAAAACTCAATCATAACAGTGAACACAAACTTGACATTTAATTCAATAAAAGCTCATTTGTATATATTTATTGTGTGTTTAACGGTAAGTAGTAAAAGCAGCAGATTCTCTTCATTAGTTAAAGATGCTTAAAAGATTCTTCCTAGCGATGACATAAAAGAGTCATTTTGGTATCACAAAGAAGCATTCAGTCAAAGGTTCTTTAAAGAAGCACCTCTTTCTTACCTTTTAATAAACTAAAGAACCCTTTTCACTTTTTTTGTAATAAAATGGTTCTTTGGATGTTAAAGGTTCTTTATGGATCTATTTAGACAACAAGGTTCTTCTATGGCATCGCTGAGCTCCTTTATTTTCAAGAGGTTATATAAAGTGACTTCAGTCTGATTGTCACATTGGAAATAAATCAAGTCACGATATTTTCATTAAAATGTTTTGCTTTTCAACACTTCTCTTCAAAGTGACATTTGACATCTGATCTACAATATGATGAATATTTCTGTACAAAACATTTTATTACATTTTTGCGGATGCTAGAAATTTTAATGAACTGAATGTTTGTTTAAACAGACATCGCGGATGAAAAAGAACAGGACGAACAGAAATCAGGTAACACATCCCAATTGATATATCATCTCATAATGAAGAACTGTGTTTTGAAATGTTTACAGTGAGATTTCAGTCCTGAAGTTTCTGTAAACGGTGAAAACTGTCCTATAATTTCATTAGACTTGAGTTAAAAAATGGTCCTGTTTTTTTTTTTATAATTTATATTTTAGTTATTTAAGAGGATAGTTTTATCATTTGAAAGTTAATATGTAATTTAATTCGTAACATGTTATATTTAAAGCCGGGTTCAGAATGAAAGATATTGAGCTGTCCCTGATGAATCATGACAATCGCGGGGATTTCTGTGGTCGTAGCTTCTAAACTCTGGTCCTACGTCATACAGTAAAAGAGAGATTGAAAGGCAGCCGTTGTCTAGGTCTTGCGATCAAAGACATCCTGCCATCATATTATGGCCGTGTCAGTTTATGTAGCTTGATTGTACAACCTACAGCTACTGAGTAGTCTGGTTGCTGCCTCCATCTATCCACATGTCGATCATCTCCACCATCTGCACTCGTTACGGTCCTCAGAACAATGAGAATAAACAAACTGATAGCAGAATTTCTCTCTACACCCTCTGATCCAACAAGTGCATAAGTTGTTATATAGTACGTGTCCTGGTTCCAGTTGATCTAAATAATGCAGCCGAATAATCCTTCAGAGGATTTGTATTATTGAATTGTTGTGTATGCAAGGTTGAAGAGATGCGTCTGTAATCTAGATTTAAATTGAAAGAGTGTCAGGCACCTCGTACATTCGGGTATAAAAGGAAGGTGGCACGCCCATTCATTCACCTTTTGTTCTTCAGAACCAGCTGAGCATCACATTTATGCAAAGCAATTTTCTTTCTGAGCTACTGGACCATATGACGCAGATCAGTCGACTCAACCTCTCTGTACGACTCCGCTCGGATATTTCGAGCCTTAGGTGTCTAAAAGAGCAAATTTCCCTAAAACACCTGGGAATTTCCTACACATGCATGTGTATGGGACATGTCTCACCGCTGTAATCTTGTGTATGGTCGCTTCATGAAGCCACATCCCGCTCCAGTACCATTTTTCCTGGAGGTGCATGAAGAGCTCACGAAGATGTGGCAGGCCTCGTTCTCGGCGTGTGCACATTAGACGGCTCAGCCGCCCTGACTTCCCTCGACTCGGAGCTGCTAAGGGATATGTCGATGATTGTAACTGGTGTCGAAGGCTTACACTCCGGCGGGTGAAGCAGCTTCTGCCCTTCATGCCATGGCCATCCTGCAGGTCCTTCAGGCCAAGGCATCGAAGAGGAGCTGAGTCCCTTCTGGCGGAAGTGCGATTGAGCACCTCGGGCCGCTCATCTGCAATACATAGTTTGCTCATCTGCAAAACGTCTCCGACACGTCTAAACATCTTACTGAACCTGTTACTGAACCACAGTCAGATGATGTGATCCAGTGGAAGTTTGGAGAAACTCTCATAGCTGAAATCAATAGAAAGAACAACAAGTTCATTACAGATGATGAGATATTCAGAGACAGACTGAAGCTGAATGAACAGACTGGAGATCTTACCATCAGAGATCTCAACACTGAACACACTGGACACTATAAACTGAAGATCATCTGCAAAAGATCTGCAAAAGATCTGGAGATCTGCTGCAAAAAACATCTGCTAAACATCTTAGAAAGAGCAAATTTACATCCATTCTAAATCATACACATCTTACAGACATCTTCTAGATGTCTACATGAGGTCTGACAGCAGACATCTCCGAGGCATATTGCAGATGAGCAAACTATGTATTGTAGATGTCTTGCAGATGTAAATGCAGACCACAAATAGACGTAAGCCAGATGTATGTGTGCTATCAGGGATGTTTAATAATGATTATTTATGTTGACATGATCATGAAATGATTATTAATGTAATATTAATGTGTTATAATGTTTGTTTTTCTCTCTTCTGTGTGCTGCTCTGACTGATACAGTGTGTAAATATGAGAATGATTCTGTCACTCTGAACGCTGATGTTACTGAACCACAGTCAGATGATGTGATCCAGTGGAAGTTTGGAGAAACTCTCATAGCTGAAATCAATAGAAATAACAACAAAATCTCTATTCATCATGATGTTCTTGATGAGAGATTCAGAGACAGACTGAACCTGAATGATAAGACTGGAGATTTCACCATCAGAGATCTCAACACTGAACACACTGGACACTATAAACTGAAGATCATCAACAGTAGAGGAACATCATACTCTCAGTTTAAAGTTTATGTCAGGGGTAAGTAAAGCTCAAGTTAATGTGATGAGAATGATGTTTCTTTTCTATCTGAACATTGATATTTTATGTTTTACTCACCAAGGCATCCTGACAGAATTTGACATTCGTCTTGAAGAATAATGCAGTCAGAGTTATAATACCACGTATCATTTTTCTCCTCAACGGTAGAATGGGAGTGAATGGGTATCGACAATTTGTTCTGATGGATGTTCTTTTGTGTTTTTCTCTTCTATGTGCTGCTGTTATAAATGAAGAGAACGTCAGATCAGTAGTTTTGGGACATCCTGTCACTCTATACACTGATGTTACTGGAATACAGAGAGGTGATGTGATTCATTGGACATTAGAAACAAATATTAAAACTCCCATCGCTCAGATGACAGTAGGGACTGAACCCTCATATGATGGGAGATGGAGAAACAGAATCAAGCTGAACCCTCAGACTGGAGATCTCACCATCTCAAGCATCACAGCTGAACTCTCTGGAGTTTATAGAGCAAAGATCAGCAGCAGGAGTAGAGGAACAGAATACAGAACATACAGGGTTAACATCTCTGGTGAGTGGATTTGTTTTAGTGATTTACTGTATATCTGACATGATGATGAGAGATGATGTAAAGACCAGAAGAGTTTTACATTAAACATTTTAATGTTAAATTTAAAGTCATGTTATATTTTTGATCATTCTGAAATAATCACAGATTGATGAAAATAATGGCAGGCCTACTTTAATTTTCCAAAAAAAAATTCAAACTAAAAATATATTTTACTACATAATGACTAAACCAAAGAATAAAATGCACATACATTTCGTTAAACAGGTACCGTTTACATTTTACATTTAGTCATTTAGCAGAACTGTCATACTCACACGATGCGATTCCTTTTTATGCACAAATATGCATTTTATGAGTAATACTCACATGTCAAAGGTCAATATAGGTCACACTTTCCTATTTTATGCATTGTCTTTGAAACAGTTACTAGTCGGTCACTGAAGAAGGGGTACATAACACAGAGTTATGCATCCTAGAGTTTATTTCATGAGCCACATGTAGTTCTTTAGGATGTCCACTTTAGTAGAGATCGGGTACTTAATCACATACTAGAAGATCAATAGAATTATCGAATGTATTCAATGGTAACACTTTTCCACTTTACCACCTCCGGGTTAAAACAGTAAAGTCCAGGAAACAGTTGTTTTCCTCTTTCAAATAATGGTCGGCAGGGATGTCCAGTAGTACCACCCATGGTTTTTGCATGCATCTTTAGGTATTTCACATATACAGTATGCGACCAATGTCCACTCCAGCCCCCTCGTCTCGAGTTCCTCTTCCCTCGTCAGGGGCCCAGGGTCGATCAAGCGACCCTTTTCTCAAGGGAGAAGCCGACATGCCTTTTCTGTGGGATTGCAGGCGTAAAAACCCCTGGGGCTAAAAAATTTTGGGGGTCCAAAAATCTGTAAACCATGACCCATCTCCAGTGAATACTGGTTTCAACCCCCCGACCAAAACTGGGGAGCTTTGTGAGTTAGTAAGGGAGCTGTTAGGTTTAGGTATTCGGTAAGATTAGGGAATAGAAGTATGAACATGTAGAACAAAAGCTTCATAAGTGATAATAAACAGCTTTTATGGCAATTATAGGCATGTTAATAACATGCATTTAATAGTGAGAATTGCCCCCTAAAGTGTTAACAAAGTTTTCAGGCGCAGTAGTTTATGATAGAATCTCTATGAAATGAGGCGCTGTATAGGGTTGAAATCAAACTTTGCTTATGAACACATATTTAAACATATGCATTTACATATAGCTAATTACTCACATATGTAAGTATGGGATCTGATGTTAAAACAGATACATGTGAAAAACATGTTCATACTATTATTTAATCTATACTATTAAATCATATGATGTTATTACCCCCAACATTCCCTCAGATGCTTCCCTCAGCATCACAGCACAGAGACAGTGCTCATAAAGATAATAAATGACATTCAATTGAATTCTGATTCAGGCAAAATATCAGTTCTGGTATAACTAGGTTAATGTAGATTACACCATACTACATAAACCCTACCATAAATCTGACAGGACACCCATGACTTGTGGTGTTCCACAGGGCTCGATTCTTGCTCCGCTCCTCTTCGATTTGTTAATGCTCCCACTTGGCCAAATAATGAAAAAGTAACAAATTGCCTACCACAGATATCCAGATGAGATCTACCTAGCCCTCTCACCCAATGAAGACCGGCCTATTGACTCTCTTTGCCAGTGCATTGATGAAATTATGGTTGGATGTCTCTAAACTTCCTTCAGTTAATTCCTTCAGTTATTGTATTTGGTAAGAAGGATGAAAATAACAAGATAAACACACACCTTGACTTACGAGGTCTAAAGACACAAAGTAAGGTTAAAAATCTTGCCGTCATTTTGGAGTCTGACCTTAGTTTCAGCGGCCATGTCAAAGCAACAAGCAAATCAGCGTACTACCATACAAACAAAACACAGACACACACGCGCACAGACATACACGGACAAACAAATGCACAGTGGCCATCACTGAGAATCTCAAATTTAAGATAAAGGAGAGAGAAACAAAGGTCAAGCATCAAACTTAAAAACTTAAAAATTCTTATTCCAAAATGTTATATTCTATAGCAGCTCCAGGCAAACGGGGCATAACAGTATGCAAACGGTGGCAAGGAACCCAAAAACATACAAACAAGGGATTCCAACTCCCCTCCCCGCTGCAGCACCTACACAAGCTAGACAGTGTTTGTGCAACAATGCTAAATAAATACACGTAGTTATAAGGTAAATTATAGATTTACCATTATCATTAACAATCTAACAGCAGTTGACATTTTGTAGTGAAGACGTGTCAAGTCGCCGCCTCCTTCTTTATCCAGCTCCAACATCTCAGCTCTTGTTCAAAATGATGCTTCCCAACCTCTGCCATACCATTAGGTATGGACACGAACTGCATCCTGCCCGCTGTTGTAACCTTGGAACAATGAGACAAGACTGGCTGAGAGTAGAGTACTGCCCTGCACACTTTGATGAAACAAGTACATCAGTTGTTATTGGAAGTGTTCCTAGTTCCGGTTGATCTAACTAATGCACCCTACACCTTCAATGGGTTTATATTATGGAAGTATAGTGTATGTAAGATTAAATATATGCGTCTTTAGTCATGATTTAAACTGAGATAGTGTGTCTGTCCCCCGGATAGTGCAGGGAAGACTGTTCCAAAGTTTAGGCGCTAGATAGGAAAAGGATGTACCACCCGCACTTGATTTTTAATTCTAGGTATGACCAACTGACTGCACGCCTGAGAGTGTAGTGCACATGAGGGACTGTAATACAAGACAAGTTCACTCAAGTGCTGAGGAGCTAAACCATGTAGGGCTTTATAGGTTATAAGTAAGATATTAAAGTTAATGCGATGCTTAAGAGGTAATCAGTGCAAGGTTGACAGAACCAGGCTAATATGTTCATATTTTTTGTATGTGTAAGAACTCGAGCTGTCGTGTTTTGGACCAGTTGGAGTTTTTGTAAAAAGCCTGCAGGGCAACCACCTAGCAGTGCATTACAGTAATCTAGTATTGATGTAATGAAAGCATGAATTAACTTCTCTGCATCTGACTGTGACAGCATATGATATAGTTTGGATATATTCTTAAAACAGAAAAATACAATTTTACAGGTGTTGGTGACATGGCTCTCAAATGACAGATTACTATCGAATAAAATGCCAAGTTTCTTTATTGACGACGAGGGTTTTATGGAAAATCTGACAATAGTTAAGCAGTATTCTTGATTGTTGCATATGTTTTTTTGGGGTCCAATTAGTAACACTTCTGTTTTGTCCAAGTTCAGTAATATAAAGTTGTTACTTGTCCAGTTTTTTATATTGACCATGCATTCCATTATTTGATATCTCATGTGTTTCATGAGGCTTCAAGGAAATATAAAGTTGTATCATCAGCAATACAGTGAAAGCTAACTCCGTGTTACTGTACTATATCTCCTAGAGGTAGCATGTATAATGAGAAGAGCAGAGGCCCTAAGACTGAGCCCTGAGGTACACCGTACTGGACTAGCAATTTGCGTGACATCTCATTGTTTATTTGTACAAGTTGAAAACAGTCGGATAAATACGTTTTAAACCACTTCAAAGCTAAATACATTTCAGATATGCTTGTTGAATATAAACCAAACATACTTATAAGATAATTATGATCAACAAGTCAGTTAGAGATAACAAGGGTTCACTCAAAATAAGGCGAGTCAGTGTTTAGCCATTACGCCACCCGTAGCTGGAATCTGCTTCCAAAAGACATCAGATGCTCACAAACAGCAGCTACATTTAAATCCAGATTTAGACACAACTGTTTAGCTGTGCATTTACATCCTGAGCACTGTGTTGGTTTACATAACATGCATTTTTATTTCAAATATATATTTTTTTTGTTCTTATTTTTATATATACACTCACATTTTCTATGAATTTTACTGCTGTTTATTGTTTCTTAAAATCTAAATTTGTGTTGGTGACCTTAAATCATTTACATTTTAAAGATATGTCTTATTTATCTTTGTCAATCATTTTATGTACCACACTTTGAATTGCCCTTGTGTATGAAATGTGCTATATAAATAAATTTGCTAAATTAATTATTTAATTTAATATGAATTAATGCATGCATATATACTTGTGAATAACTTATGCATGTTAACTTTATGCACGCAAAAAAGGTAAAAACTCGATTCATGCATATACGGCTATAAACTTTTGAGTAATCGCCTCTGACACCCAATGAGATTCTGTTCTTAGGTATAGCTAAACCTTTTTTGTGTTTACCGTAGCAAACAAACACCTGATAAGTGACCCGCCAGGCTCCTGTGACTTAATAATAATATTTCAAAGATTTGCTTTGTCAATGTGTCATGATTCCACCTCACCTTGTCAGGTATTTCTTGGTCTAGAGGTGGAATCATACAGGATCCTTTGTTTCATGTGGGAGAGAGACGATTTTGGCACCTATCTGTCACGTTTAGCTCGGGAAGACATGGCAGGAGAACCCAAATGCAGACAGAGACAGACGTAAACAGGGGTATTTATTATATATATAACAAAGAACACTACAAAAGGACAAAACAAAACCCACGAGGGGGAAAACAGGACTGACTAGACTTAATAAAACAAACACTTGAAACTAACACTTACTAGACGTGGGGAAAACAGGAACAAGGCAAGGCTATGCAAGGCTATGCAAGGCTATGCAAGGCTATGCAAGGCTATGCAAGGCTATGCAAGGCTATGCAAGGCTATGCAAGGCTATGCAAGGCTATACAAGGCTATGCAAGGCTATGCAAGGCTATGCAAGGCTAGGCTAGGTACAAGAACAGGCATGAAACAAACAAGGGACAGCGACAGCATAGCTACAGCAACATCAACAATGAACGAGCACAGGACAATGAACACGACGATGTTTTAAAGGGAAACAAATCAAGAGGGAACAGGTGCAGGGGATAAACTAATTAACACTAACTAGGAAACAGGAGGGCAGGAACGATGACGCAGACCGGAGAGAGAGAGTATGGTGACAAATAGGTGCCAAAATCGTCTCTCTCCCACATGAAACAAAGGATCCTGTATGATTCCACCTCTAGACCAAGAATTACCTGACAAGGTGAGGTGGAATCATGACACAATGTCCATGTTAATTTAATAATACAAATTATATAAAATTATTATTATTTTATAAGAAGTCTTTCTGGTTGGAGGGCAAAATTTTCTTGGAGGCCTCCTCCCTTTTACACGCAACTGGCTGAGAGATACATAAAGTATGATGCTTCCTTCTTGTATAAGTCAAATTATTTGACAAGGGGATCAGGCTTCCTGAGCAACTTTTCATTGTTTAAATGAATTTTTGGCTCCATTAGCAGATAATTAATTAGATTTGAGAGATCGGTTATTTTTACATCAGGTTCAAAGATTTACAAGATAAAAGGTATTCTAAAAGGTTTTTTACACCATTAAAGATTTTAATAGTTGCAATAAAAATGCAATGTTGACACAAGATCAGCTGAATGTGTGATTTCAAGTAAATTATCCCTCAAATTCATGTTTTCTGTGTGTTTTCACGTCTGTTTCAGTCATCGCTTATGAGGGAGAATCTCTCACTATACACACTGACAGTAAAATACAGAGCGGCAGTGAGATCAAGTGGATCTCTGAAGATAACATCAGTCTGGTCACTGGAAAGAATGGAGTCATAAGAGACACCATATATACAGATAATGTGAGATTCAAAGACAGACTGAAGATGAATCATCACACTGGAGATCTCACCATCACAAAGATCAGAAAGACAGATGATGGAGTTTATAAACTACAGATCAGCAGTGATGGAAAGATCTCATACAAGATGATCAATGTTTTTGTCAACGGTGAGTAACTCAAGATATCTGAAATATAATATCTCACTTCATCTTATATCAACATTCTCTATTGATTATTGATGATCTGAAAAGAAAACAAGATCTTTGAAAATGTCTCTGTTATTTTGTGAAAGCTGTTTCACTTTTTTAAATTTATTAAAGATTTTTCACTTTTATTGTTTGTTTATTTGAGTCATTGGTAAATGCAGCAGGATTATTAAAGATTCTCTCTTATATAAAGTAACTCTGTGTTCACACAAACATGTGCAGAAAACACTTAGAAATGTTTCATTTGTGTGTTTGATTCTTAACAGACGGCCCTTCTCCAGATCAGAAGCAGAACTCAGGTGAGATTCTCTACAGCTGTGAGTTTGAGTCTGATTAACCAAATCATGTGAAATCATTTGATCATGTGAAAGCTGATGTGTCTTTTGATTTGAAACATGATATATTTATATTACTTTTGAACATTTATGTTTAGCATTCAGAATCTGTTTAATCTGCACATGTCAGAGTAGGCAAAGAATAATAATAATAATTTAATATACTCACCATTTAGTTTGAAGACTCTCTTGTGGGTTGTCCTTAGAATGCTTGCAATCTAAAGCGCTAAAAAATGATCACTTAGCTAGGCAGTTTCTTAATCAATAAGTTTTTTTGAATTGGTTAAGTTCATAGTAAACTATGAAGGCAAATTATGTAAAAAAATTAAGTATATAAAGCAGAAGTCCTATTACATAGAAAGTAATTTTTAACAGTGTAGGTATTGTAGACTGAAAACCTGGATGAGCTCTACTTACTCAAAACATTTGAGGCAACCGATTACCTTTATTTTTTTAAGTTTGCAAACTTAAAATAACTAGCTTTCTGCTTACTGATGATATTTGAGTAACTGAAAATTATAAATAAACATTAGTTTAAATCAAATTATATATTTAGTGTTTGGTTCAGCTTAATTTAATCAACTCATAGTTTTGAGTTCTGACAACATGAATTAGTCTGCAACATAATTTTAAACAGCTGAAAAAGTCTTTGGGATACAAGCCCAAGTCTCTAACCATTAGCCCACGACGTTGGATAAAAGCGTCTGCCACATGAATAAATGTGTTAAAGTGTTTATGTTGACATGATCATGAAATGATTATTAATGTAATATTAATGTGTTATAATGTTTGTGTTTCTCTCTTCTGTGTGCTGCTGTGACTGATACAGTGTGTAAATATGAGAATGATTCTGTCACTCTGAACACTGATGTTACTGAACTAAAGTCAGATGATGTGATCCAGTGGAGGTTTGGAGAAACTCTCATAGCTGAAATCAATAGAAAGAACAACAAGATCACTACAGATGATGAGATATTCAGAGACAGACTGAAGCTGAATGAACAGACTGGAGATCTCACCATCAGAGATCTCAACACTGAACACACTGGACACTATAAACTGAAGATCATCATCAGTAGAGGAACATCATACTCTCAGTTTAAAGTTTATGTCAGGGGTAAGTAAAGCTCAAGTTAATGTGATGAGAATGATGGCTTTTATATATTAAGTGCTGTATTGACTTTACATGTGTTGTGATTTTATCTTCACACATCTTCTGAAATTGCTTCATGTTAAGCTGCAGAACTCTTCACGTTTTCTTTAGATTTTATCTGTTAATAATAAGAATCTTCTGATGTTTTGTTTCTTGAGTGTCTGATGATGTTCGGGGTTTCCTCTAGGATTTCTTGGAATTGTGGCGCAGGATGACAGATAATGGATAACATTAGTGACGTCATCATGTAGTTTTTGTGTCTCAACTTCAGACCCGTTTTCATTTTTCTCTGAACATTCAGTATTTTAAAACAGCTTATTACTGAATAAAGATGTTCTTATTTACATATTTTCTGTGTCAGTTCTGTTTCATAACCAAGACACATCTGATCAAATCAACACACACACATTAAAAAGCAAAGTTTTTGTCTCTATTCTTTCACACAGCACATGCACAGCATCTGTCTTTATAAACATGTTCTTATCTACAGATGAACTGTGTTTGTGTTTCTATATCCATCAGTCCATAACAAATTTATTTGATCTGATGGATGTTCTTCTGTGTTTTTCTCTTCTATGTGCTGCTGTTATAAATGAAGAGAACATCAGATCAGTTGAGTTTGGACATTCTGTCATTCTATACTCTGATGTTACTGAAATACAGAAAGATGATGAGATTCAGTGGAGATTTGGAGATGAAAAAACTCCCATAGCTGTAATCCCTGGACTGAATAAACTCTCATATGATGAGAGATTCAAAGACAGACTGAAGCTGAACCCAAAGACTGGACATCTCACCATCTCAAGCATCACATCTGAACTCTCTGGAGTTTATAGAGCAAAGATCATCAGCAGTAGAGGAACAGAATACAGAACATACAGGGTTGTCGTCTCTGGTGAGTGGATTTGTGTTAGTGATTTATATCTGACATGATGATGAGAGATGATGTAATGACCAGAAGAGTTTTGCACTAAACACTCTTAACATTTAACTTTCATTTCAAGTCAGAATTGACTTAAAACTTAAACATAAAGAGGTGGTTTCCCAGACAGAGATTAGTTTAAGACAGAACTAGACCTAGATAAACTCAGATATTGAAGTCGTTTTAAAAATCAAACTTTACAAAACATTACTTTGTAATGTATTTAAATATTTAATATATTTAAAGACATGCCAGTTCAAGTTGTTTTCTATCAAGACACCTCTAACAGTTCATTTAGTCTGAGATTTAGGCTTAAGCCCTGTCTGGGAAACCACACCAAAGGTTTAACTTAAATTAAATATTTAATCATACTTTGGTTTATTTCTGTTCGGATTAAAAATTCTTTGGCTAAAACATGTTAACATTGTGCAGATTAAGATATTTTCAGCCGCACTAAATATTTTATGATAGAATCTCTCTAAATGCAGTGTAATACACTTCTGAAAACGGTTGTTGTTATTTGAAATCGACATCAAAACAAACACACTAACACACAAAATGAACACACCCCTTCCTGCATTACTCCGCCCTCAAACGTGATGTGCAGCGCAGGCATGAGATGCTTAGACCAAAGATGACTCAAAAATATGGTTACAAACTTCCGTCACATAAGTCAAGTGTCATTACAAAAGTTTGATTCAAAATAGTACATTTATTACAGTGACGTTATTAATAAAATATTAGTAACAAAAATATGTGTGGAAGGAAAAGCGGTCGGGATAAACTGAAGAGCAACAGATGAAAGCGCCCGAGCCAACACAGTCCTGCCACCTCTGGCCAGTGAAGCTCCTCATGTGTCAGACCTCACACGCTCACACACATTTGTGAATGTTTTTATGGATTGCTGAATCCGCTTTTGCAAGTGGTCACTCTACAACACAATAAAATTGAGCATATAATCCACCAATCAAAACTCTACGATCTAAAGTGACTCAAGAAGCTCAACGCTGCACAGTACTGTGCAGTGTGTTTGCATCAATCAGTTAAAAACAGAGCGGGACTCTTTCAGTAATGGTTTGGTTAAAGATGGTTAAAGTAAAGAACACTAGCAGCTTAATACTCGAGGTTTAAACTGTTGTGGATCAGAGACTGGATCTGATGTGCTGTGTGACCAATATCAATTCATTATTACTGTTAGTGGTGCTGCTGAGAGGTATAAATAATACAGAAGAGTGAATAAGTAGTGACTACATGATCAGTTTTGAGTGAACCGTCTCTAAAATTAACAAAATGAGATTCTTTAAACACAAGATCTCACATCACAGCTCCATGTGTTACTGACAGTATATTATCACATTGATTTGTGTTTTCACGTCTGTTTCAGTGAACGCTTATGAGGGAGAATCTCTCACTATACACACTGACAGTAAAATACAGAGAGACAGTGAGATCAAGTGGATCTCTGAAGATAACATCAGTCTGGTCACTGGAAGGATTGGAGACTACAAAGAAACCAAATGTACATATGATGAGAGATTCAGAGGCAGAATGATGACGAATCCTTTCACTGGAGATCTCACCATCACAAAGATCAGAAAGACAGATGCTGGAGTTTATAAACTACAGATCAGCAGTGATGATAAGATCTCACACAAGATGATCAATGTTTTTGTCAACGGTGAGTAACTCAAGATATCTGAAATATAATAATTAGTGGTGGGCTGTTATCGGCGTTACCGTGCTGCGTTAACGTGAGACTCTTATCGCGCGATAAAAAAAATGTCGCCGTTAATCTATTCTCAAAGTTGGATTGGGAGCTGGGTCTATACCAGTGGTTTTCAAACTTTTTAAAGAGCGACCCTAAAAAAAAAAAAAAAAAGATTTGGCGAGCCACCATAAATATTATATAATATATAATTACCTGTGCGCGCATTTCTTTTATATACGTATACAGAAACGCGCCCACACGTAATAGCTACACATATATATTAGCCTACGGAGCGATATTGGGGTAAATAATGAGTATGTGCGCGTGTCTATGTGTTTATAAAACTTACTTAATGAGAAGGGTGGGCCTGCTTATTCTGCACAATCTCTTCCCAAGATGGATCGCAAAAACGAAAGCGCAACACGCATGTCCGGAGAAGCATCCAGTTCGTTTCGCTGTCTCGTCTTCATTTTGGTCAAAACTGAAAATCCAGTTTCACACATAGGTGGTTGTGAAGGGTAGTAGCAATAAAATGCTTGCTTTGCTCACCATTGGATACTCCGTGGAAAGGCCGATCCACAACGAAGACAATTTTACTGTTTTGTGATGAGTCTTAAAGGTGCTGTCACAAGTAAGATGAAGCATTTCTGAATCTTCTTCAGAGGTTAAATTCAGTTTAGCGATTGATTCTGAAGTTTCAAAGTCAAAGGGATTTTTCACCCACTCATTGTCTTTCAATTCACAAAACTTCTCCTTGGGGAAGTAGCGACAGAAGCTACCCATCAGTGCCTCCAGATGTGACTGAATGAGACGTGTAAGACTAGCGACTGATTTCTTGCAAACATCATTTTCTTCAATGTGTCTCATCATTGTTGGAAACACATAGTAGCTTGCAGTTTTGAGTCGCAGCTGCCAGAGCTCGAGTGATTTTTGGAAAGCCTGAATTTGTTCGCAGTGTCTAAAAATGTTGTCCTCCCGTCCTTGCAAATTAAGGTTCAGTTCGTTTAGAACAGAGAATATGTCGGCAAAATAAGACAGGGTTAAAAGCCATTTCTCATCGCGGAATTTGTTTGCGAGAGGTGACAGCTTCTCAGTAAGAAAAGCACGTATTTCATCCCTCAACTCGTACACTCGGGTAATCGCCCTTCCCTTTGACAACCATCTCACATCTGTATGAAAGAGTAAATGTTTGTGCTCGGCTCCCATTTCAGTACACAAGGCCTCGAAAAGTCGGCTATTAAGGGCACTGCCTTTAATAAAGTTCACAACTTTAATAATGTCTTTCATGACTACTTCAAGTTCCGGTGGGATTCCTTTTGATGCTAAAGCTTCGCGATGAATAAAACAATGATTCCAAACAATGTCCTGTCCTGCTGCATCCTTAATTCTTCAGACAACTCCACTTTTTTTTGCCAGTCATGTTGGCTGCGCCGTCGCTGGTGAGGCCTTTGCAGTTAGCCCAATCCAGTCCGCATTTAGTCATGAAAGCATTTAACTCTTCAAAAATACAAGCTCCTGACGTGCTCGAAGTTAACATTAGGCAGCACAAAAGATCTTCAATTAATTCACCTTGCAAAATGTAGCGGACATAAACCAGTAACATAGCACTTAATGAAACATCCGTGCTTTCGTCCAACTCAATAGCAAAATATTTTGCCGACTTTAGTCTTGCTATAAGCTGGTTTTCTAAATTTTGGGCAATATCCCAAATTCGTCGTGACACCGTATTGTCACTAAGAGGTATTAGTTTTAGCTTTTCAGATGCCTTTTCATCCAGAACTGTATTAACGATGTCTATTGCAGCAGACAATATTAATCTCTCTGCAATTGTGTGTGGTGCTTTTTCTTTGGCAATACGATATGCAACTTTGTACGATGCCAGGTGCAACTTGTGATTGTGAGTTATGCTTCTGAGCTGACGACTGAATTTCTTGAGCCTTCCTCTGAAAAAAAGCCAATGGTTTGTCCGCCAGCTCGGCATGGCGCGTACTTAAATGTCTTTCCATCTTCGCTGGCTTTAAACTTTCATTTGCTAACTTTTCCCCGCAAATTACACACATTGGTATTGCAGCATGGTATGCGTCAGAACAGTTGACAAATCCAAACTTTAAGAAGTCATCTTTATATGGCCTTGCTGAAGATTTCTGCTCTTTCTTCGCTGGGACATAACTGCTATGCTGATCCTGTGCATCGCCCTCGCTGTCTTTCGTGCTGAGCTGTGCTTCGGGAGACAAGGATGGACCGCTGACGGCATTTTCAGCTCCTTCATTTGAAAAGGTCTCGGTCTCAGGCCCTCTTTTACTTTTGAAAAAATCATAAATGGTATTTTTTGGCCTTGACTTGCTCATGTTTAGCATAAAGACTTGCTACTAATGTCACGCTGATGCTACTGAACTATTTGCATCATCTCACAGGATAAGAAAAATGGCTGCGTCAACGACACTGCGCACAATTTACGTGGGTCAGGTGACACCGTGTTTGATTTATGGACTTATTTTGCCTGTATTTAAATACATTTAGGTGTATTTCTATAAAAAATATGTTGTTATCTTTATTACTGTATAATAAAATGCAATTTATTATTTTAGTAAAAAAATTCTAATCTCATCCTGGTGACCAGTGGCGGAGCTAGAGTTTTTCACATGGGGTGTCCTGGGGGTGGCCAAGGCAACTTCAGGGGGTCCATAGACCATGATAGAAAGTCAGTGTGTAATAGTGATGCGCGGATGGCGGTTAAATTCGCGGGCTCTGCGGATGATCCGCGGGTCGGGTTTTAAAAAAGTACATTCTGATTAATTGCGGGTGGGTCGCGGCTGGATGGTATCATATACAATATTAACAAAATTTTTCAAAAAATGCGAATATGTTTTAAATGCATTTTTAAAAGAAATGCGCCCGTGGCGGCTGTAGAGGACGGTCTATTTCTTAAAGCAGAAATGGAGGCAAAACAGATCCGAGAGAAATTTAAAAAGGGAGAATTAAAAACAAAACAAAAGGTAGGAAAGAAAAGTACAGTGTGGGAGCGTTTTAGCGAAGTGGTTTTAACAAGGATGAATCAAGTGCTGCTGAGTATGTAATATTCAACGACTGTGAGGCACTGTAGGTATATGAAACCCATAAGACTGGTACCTCGTATATGGTACATCATGTGTTTTAAATCGAAAGATTAGATTTAAGCATTTACAGACAAAGACAGTGCTAGAAAATTTACTGAGTCATTTAAGTGACGATCGGATTCGGATCGGGTGCGGATATAAATATCAGAGAAAATTATACGTGCGGGCGGGTGGATAATTTATTTGAAGCAGCGGAAGCGGGTGACATTTTATCTTATCTGCGCATCTCTAGGTGTAACCCTAACCTGGCATCAAAAGAGAAATAATAATTGACCTAACCTGGTGTTTGTAACGTTATTTGGCTTTAAAAAATGATTCACATACCATGAATTGTCAGAGTTTGTATCTCGTACACAACTAGATTCGTTACATGGCTGACCGTACTATGGAGTAACTTAGCTGTATTTGTTTTAGCCCTTGTAGCGATTTTAGCTGCATGTTAAAATAAG